>PITA01003329.1:45772-141543 GCA_004023965.1 Spilogale gracilis
GCAGTCCAAAGACAATCAAATAAAGTTACACATAACAATAGAACATGCCATGTGCCACAGGGAAAGCAGCGCGGGAAAGGGGGACAGGCAGTGGAAGGAGAAGGGGGAGAGTGCAGTCTTATATCAAGTGGACAAGAGAGGCCTCCACAGGAGACACTAAGACAATTCCTGAATGCACTGGAGTAAAGAGCTCATGAGAAATCTGAGGAAAGCATCCAGACAAAGGGCCTGTGCAAAGGCCCTGAGGTACAGCATTCTTGGTGTGTCCAAGCAACAGTGCAGAGGCCTATGTGGCTGGAGGGAGTAAGCAAGAAGGGGACTGGGGGAAGGTGAAAGGTTGTGCATAGTCTTAGAGGCCACCTTAAGACTTTGTCTTCTATTCCAAGTGAGGTGGGAACCCTGGAGGGTTCTGGGCAGAGCAGGGATATGACCTAACTTAAAGAATCCTTCTGGACTATAGGGGAATACAGTGGAAGCAGGGAGCCCAATAAGAATTCTGTCAAAATAAAAGATGGCTTACACCAAGGGGTCGGCAATCTATGGCCCAGAGGCCAAATCTGGCCCATCGCCTGTTTTTGTTCAAACTAAGAGATCTCCACATGTGGAAATTACATGAAATTCAAACTTCAGTATCTACAAAGTTGTATAGAACACGGCCACACTTGTGGTTTAATGTATCATCTACAGCTGCTTTTCTCACAATGGTTGAGCTGAGAAGATGTCATAGGGGTTGAATGGCCCGCAAAGGCCAAAAAAACATTTACCATCTGGCCCTTCATGGATAAAGCTTGCTGACCCCAGTCCTGGGCCTGGTGTAATGCATTCCAGAAGTACTCCGAAGGCTAAGCTACAGGATTCACAGACTTCGGGACACCAGGCATGAGAGAACAAGCTGAATCAACCAGCCTAGGAGGGGGATGCTCGGAAGGCCAGAAGTGCCTTTAACTGGAGTGAGGAAATGCAGGTTTGAGGGGAAATCTGCAGCTCAGGCTTGGATATCCCATCTGGAATGCCCATTAACAGCCCCATGGAGCACTCCAGCTCACTAAGAAAGCACATAAGGCAAAGGCTGGGGTGGGGGTCCTCTGGAAGATCCATAAGCCTTTTCTGCTGACTGAGAAGTGCCCATTCCTTCTCTCAGGAAATGCTTACTGAGCCCCTCAATGTGCTAGGTCCGTGCTAGGGACTGGGCGTGATGAATGGAAAGACCTATGTGTGACAGCAGTGTGCTGGGCAGTGTTCCAGGTGCTGGATAGAATGGTGGGCACGGCTGAGAGGCCATGCTCCCCCACTGGATCTGCTCATGCTCAGGGGAACAGGGGCAAATCATCTATCACCTAACCCGAGGTCAGGATACACCTGGTGCTGTAAAGAAAAGAAAGCAGGGCAGGGGGTCCAGGGGCCCAGAGCACCGCAGTGGTCACAGAGGGCCTCTCTAAGGAAGTGTAATTTGAGCCACAGCCAGCATAAAGCCAAAGGGAGGACCAGCAAGAGGCTCCCTGTAGGAAGTACAAAGGCCCTGAGACAGCACAGTTTGGCAGAGGCCTGGAACATGCAGAGGCTGGAGGAAATGGACTTGAGAGTGAGCAGCTGAGAAGGCTGGAGTGGAAGGAGGCCCAGACAAGCACTTTAGGAAGTCGCTGGAGTGCCACAACCTGCTTCGGTTTTGAGGAAAGTCCCTCTTGCTGCCAGGGGCAATGCAAGAGTGGAAGCAGACACAGCAGTGAGTCTCAGAAACAACCCAGGCCGGGGACCTCAGTGGATCGTGGACTTGGGTACAGAAGGGCCAAGTGGGGAAAAAAGACACCACGGACTCAAACCAAGTTGCTAACTGGGGATGAAGACGAGAGGGAGGACTACCCATGTAAATCTGAGATGTACACATATACCTCAATCAGAAAATGCAGCCCAACTTAAGGAATATGAAAACACCAAGAGGGGACACTGTGCATCCTACAATGAAGGGAGGAAAGCAGTAATAAGAGGATTTCAGCAGAGAAGTACACGGTTTCTGGAAGGTTTAACAGGCCTTCCTGCAACTTTAAAGGGAATGGTGAATTAAGAGGAAAAGCTTGGCTCGGGCAGTTGACAGAGGGGTCCAGGAAGATGCCCCTGGTTGTCTTCCTACCTGCAGCATTACCTGTGAGCAGCACCCTGAGTCCCACAGGCCTCTGCTGGCTCCACTCACCCCTCTGGTCGGCAGTAAAATGAAGCAAGGGAGAATGAACCCAGGAGTCCTGTATGCACATCCTTCCCAGTGGCTTCTCTCTCCAGTGTGCATGTTCCCAGGCCCAGCCAGGGAGACTGGCAATGACTGTACCTCCGTGTGCCATCCATTGACACCCCAGGTGAGCCAGACTATGGCACAAAGGACAGTCCCTAGGCCCACTCCTCAGACTGTACCTGGAGGAGCCTTGCAGGAAACATTCTTTGGGTCTGCTGATCTGTGGCTTAGCACTACCCAGGGGATCCCCATTTATCCTTACATGAAAACTCAAGAGTTCGGGTAACTGTGGGCCAAAATGGGGGCGGGGGGGGGCAAACTCCAAAGTGCAAAAAAATGAGCAGCGACCAGCTCCATGGCCCAAGGGCAGGAGCCCACTCTAACACAGTGAAGGTAGCACATATGCTCAGAGCCAGAACTGCCAGTCCCAAGGAGCAGCTGTACACCCGAGTGTGCAAGGGTCCTTCCTCATCACCGCAAAGCAGTGCCAGTGGGGGTAGGGATGGGAGGCGGTGCATCAGCGATGTGGCTAACTGCCTAAGCCTGCCCTGTGCCTTGCTCTGTAGGCCGGGGTCTCTAGCAGACATGCACTGCATCAGTCGTTCCAAGGTATGCACTGAAGCCCCCACCAGGGGCCCGGGCTTACAGAGAGCAAGGGGCTCATACACGCAAACTATCAATAGATACTAAGGGCTCCATGCAAAGAACTAAACAGGAGAGGCACCAGAGTGGTAAGTGTGGCCTGGGTGAGTTAGGGGGAACCTCTCAGAGGAGGTGACATTCAAGCTGAGCCCTGAATGACAGGATTCCCAGATGGGAAGGGCAAAGCCATCTCTCCTGAAACACTGGTATTTAGGACAGGGGTTGTGTGGCTCAACCCAGCCCTGGCCTGGGGTAGACAGTGGGTGGATCCCCATCCCCAGCCAAGAGATCTTGTTAGACTTTAGTCTCTGCACTAAATAGTACTTAACGACATACTATTTCAGACTACACGTATCTCCCCAAGAATTCTGATACCCCCACTCCCCAGAGAGAGATATGACTCCCCAACCCCACCTCCCCTCCACGGGAGTCAGACTCCTGAGCGATCCTGGGAAGCAGCTGCTCCCCACAAGAAGAGTGGAGGCTCCAGCTCTGTGAGCCCCTCAAGCTCCGATCTGCTTCCTGATGTTCCAGGACACTCCAGTGCCAGTGCTAAACCACCCTCCCCCAAACTCAGCCAACCTGGCCTCACCCCGAGAAGAGGCACCATTCCCACAGGCCCCACCACAAACTGGCATGGTCCCAGCCAGTGTTCCCTGATCCCTTTAAGAAAGAAAAACACAGTTCAGAAGGACCCGGACAATGACACAAGCCCTGCAGTCTACAGGGCCCCCTGAATGGCCTGGGGACACTGCTTACATAAGAGCCTCGTTCAAGCAGGGACAGGGATAGGACTGTGCCAGCCTGCCAGTCACCGTGACCTACTGAGAGGCCCTTTATCCCTCAGAGGGCTGGGTAAGGCTCATGGCCCATCTCTAACTAACCATGGGACTGGAAGAGGCAGGGAAGGGGGGGGCAAACACCATCCACCACCCACTCGTTAGTAATAAGGAAAAATTACTCTGTGCATTTATGTAACAAACACCCAACACAAGGGCCCCTCAAGGACTTAAAAATAAACCGCCCTCTGAAAAATTTAACTCTTAGGCAAAATCAACAGAAAAGGGACTTGATCACTCTCAGGATAAAGTCCACAGGTCTCTGCCCAGTTGACCTCACCCCTCAACATGGGACCCCCACAAAGTCTGGTCTCTGGGCCTCAGCACTGCACCCCATCCCTTCCCTAAAAGCCTTCTCCTTCAGGCCTCAGCTTAGATGAAAAGACTTTAAGGGCAGAGGCTGTGGTTAGTTCAGCCCAGTATTCCTGGTGCAGGACAGGTACAGAGAAATACACTAGAAGGAAGGAACTAATGGGTAAATCACAGACGGATACAGACAAGTGGAACCCTACAACAGGAGACTGCGTAGACCAGAACAACCTGCCAGGACCCTGTGTGGCCAGGGGCAGGCCACTGGCAGGTGCAGTGCAGGCAGCTCATCACAAGACCAAGCATGAGGTGGAGCAGGATTATGTCGAACAGGCTGACCATGGCTGGGCTGGACCTGGAGCTCGTGGCCAAGGGGCCATAAGAAGCCACTTCCCTCCATCAGGATCTCTAAGGACTGGCTCTGCCCAACACGTGAGACACAGTCCTCAGCCAGGTCCCAGCAGCAGCCCCACACTCACCCTTCTGCCCTCCAAGAGCCCGACCACAGAGAGAAGATGGAGTCATTCATCCAGTCACTCATTCAACAGGGAGGCACCAGCCAGGTGCTGGGGAAGCCGCAGAAATGAGACACAAGGAGTCCCTGCCCTCACGGAGCTCACAGTCTGACAGGGAAATACCCAAATGAAAATGCAACCACAGCCAGAAGTTAGAGGAACAGGGTGCTGGGGGAGGGGGCGGGGGTCATACTCCAGGTAGGATGGTCCAGGAAGGCCTCTCTGTGTGACTTTAAGCTGAGCTCTCAAAGGAGGGACCAGGGAAAAACAGAGGAAGTGCATTTCTGGCTGAGGAACCGGCATGGGCTCAGCAATGTGGCTACTGGTGTTTGAGGAGATGAAAAACAGAGGTGTGGTGATGAATGAGGGCAGCAGGGGACAGAAGACAACGAGAAGTCTCTGAGGGATGGTTCTGAACCCTAAGTGCTAAGACCCTCCCACTTACAGGAGGAAGACCCTGTGGCTGCAGTGGGGTGGGGAACATGGCCGGGAGGGGCAAGAACAGAAGCTGCCCGCTTCTGAGTGAGGAGGCTATGACTGACGTCAGATGACCAGGCCCACCTGAAGCACCCACTTCTTGGGATGGTTCTTGGTCACAATAAGGCAAAAAGTGGGTTCTGACTGTGCTTCCACTTCCCTAGGGATCTTCCCACAGAGAAAGAGTAGATCATCCCAAAATGTGACTTCCAGTGTGTGTGACAGTGTATCAAGACTGATCACAGGTTTTTCCTCCATCTCTGGGCATATTATTTGGCATGAACCCATCTCCAACAGCACGTTCAGTGAGTCAAGCCTCATGGCCTTGTTCACAGGCAAGTCTGAAGTCATTCAGAAGAGATCACATGCAGAAAGCATTTCAGATAACTTGACTGACCATCTGTCCAATGATTTGTCCTTAATCACCTAATGCTCTGTACCTTGACTATGAGTGACAAAGTGTGCTGGGCACTGTACATCCCCTGGTGGCCCTCCGGGATAGGTGTCCTTATTCTGGCTTCTTGGGTGAGAACACTGAAGCTCAAGCAGGTAAAGTGCCGGTCCCAAGAGCAGACACGTTGGCCGCCTAGACCATATCCTTCACAACCACATACTTCATTCTTCTGCAGTGCACAAACACCTGGGCCCACCCACAGCGAAGCCCACTTTGGTCCAGCAGAACCCTGGCTCTGCCACTCACTGTAAGACCAAGGGCGCTTCACTTCACTTCTTTGTGGTCATTTCCCCACGTCAAACAAAGATAAGAATAGTCCCTACCTCACAGATTTACTAGGAGGATTAAGTGACTTAACAAATAAAAAGCACTAAGAATAAGTGTTATATTAGTAGTGGCTTGATGACAATGCTGATGCCCTGGCTGTCCCTGGGTACTAAAACATCCTCAGCTATCACTGCCAGAATCAGCTAGAAGGTGTTAAGACAGAGGCTGAACTCAACCAAGCAGCCCAAGGTCTCTGGCCAAACCTGTCAGTGAAAGTGCAGGGACTCCCAACCAAACTCAACTGTGCTGTTGAGTCCCCTCCTATCACAGTCCCCACTCAGGGCTGTCAACTCTCCACTCACCTCTCCTTAGGAACCAGCTATCCAAGAGGCTCTGCGTGGCTCAAGGGAGTCCCACCTCGTGCACACCCACCACTCAGATCTTCCCACTCACCTCCCCACCACAGCCCCGCCCACATCCCACCTCCTCTGCCTAGACCCCACTCTCCCCACTCCTCCCAACCCCAGGCTCTTGGCCTGAAGCACACCAACACAAGGTAGGCTTATAAACCTCACCGTACCTTTCCTGGCTTGCCAGTCCTGATGCGGCTCCCACCTCTAGAACTGTGGGTGGCAAGCCCATCCAATTTTAGAGCTAAGGGAAACCCTCTGCCAGCTGTCCACATTGACCCAGAGCCCCTCCCATTCTCCTTCCAGGGATGTTCTGTTCTTAAAACAATGGAACAGCGCAGCCCAGCCCTGCCACCAGAAGCCTCAGGGAGCATCAGCCTGGGCAAAAACAAAACAGGCAAACCCAAATTCTGAGACCTTCTGCAACTTAATTTGTTTCTCTTAGCCCAGTTTCCTTATGTGTAAAATAGAAGTAATACTCATGCCCACCTGATTCCTCTTCTACGGATAAGGAATCAGACAGACCTGGCTCTGGATCCTGTCTCTACCATGACGTGATCTTGGGCAAGTTCCCTCATCTTTCTGGGCCTCAGGCCCCTTATCCATAAATGGAGGGACAAAGAGTACCCAATCTCTCAGGTTGTTAGATGGACACAATAAATGTGACCCATCCCTGCTATTAATCCAGCAGGATTTTCCAGCCCAAGAAGACAGGATCACAACCAGCATCCCAGCCTATCTGCAAATGCAAAATCAATTCCAAAGGCATTTTTGGAAGGCCTGTTCTTTCGCTGCAGCACACAGAAGGATGGGAGAATGAAATGACCAAGCAGTTCCCAGGTTAGAACATGATACCTTTCTGCACACAGGCACCAAATTGAAAGTACAAAAGTGAGGGCACCTGGGTGGCTCAGTTGGTTAAGCGACTGCCTTCGGCTCAGGTCATGATCCCGGACACCCGGGATCGAGTCCCACATCGGGCTCCCTGCTTGGCAGGAAGCCTGCTTCTCCCTCTCTCACTCCTCCTGCTTGTGTTCCCTCTCTGTGTTTCTCTCTGTCAAAGAAATAAAAAAATCTTAAAAAAAAAAAAAGTACAAAAGTGAAAGAGATGCACACATTAAAACAGGGGCGCAATAGCCAGAAAAACCCTAATTACCCTCACCTATTCCAAAAGGACACAAGAATTCACAAGAAAAAAAATACAAAAAATAGCAGACACCCAAGATCCCACCTCCCAGATTTAACAGATATTTACATTAAATTCCTTTCTTTTTTTTCAATAAAACAGACATAGCTGAAGCCTTCCCCAACCCCACTCCCTCTTTCCCCAAGCAATAGTTCTTCTGTGTAATTCCCACACGTTTCTGATTTCTACTTGCAGTTTATCCTTTTATTATGTACATATTCATGAGCATTACATATAAACCTCATTTGGTACTTTTTTTAAATATATAGCATCTTTTGCAACTTGCTTTTCTCCACTCAACAGGATGTCTGGAGACTTATTCAAAGACTGGGTAATGAAACTAGATTTTCTTTTATATAATAGAATGGTGCACAACAGTAAAAGTAAGTGAACCACAGCCACATTTAGCACCTCCCCTTTTACGCATACCCTTTCATGATATATCTTCTGCAATTTTGTAATGCCCTTTAATACTGGCCTTTGCTTTCCCAACTAAATAGGTTTCACTTGCCCTCAAGGAGCAGCCACAGAAAGGCTCAAAGAGGATAATCAAGCTGTCCTGGTCACACAATCATTCACTAAGTGGCAGAGTCAGGCTTGTCCAGAGCCCACATACTTATGACACAATGACAGGTCAGTCTACTCTCTCCTTTATTTTTGCTTTCCTGCTCAGTTTTCTGGCTCTAAATAATTGCCCGTGGACCAGAACTCTACTTCCAGAACTTTCACATACTTATTCCTATGGAGAAAGCTGAAACAAAACTTGCCTCAGGCAAGGTACTACGTTAGTCTAGGATTATTTGCAAAATAAGCACCAACAGAATTACCCTTTTTGTCGGGGTGGAAGATCCTAAACGAGGGCAGTAGGGACCCCAAGAGGATGAGGATTCCTCATT
Organism: Spilogale gracilis; assembly: GCA_004023965.1. NCBI lineage: Eukaryota > Metazoa > Chordata > Mammalia > Carnivora > Mephitidae > Spilogale > Spilogale gracilis. The sequence continues at coordinate 53,992 of PITA01003329.1, forward strand.
TCCGGGTACCCAGCTAAAGGAAATGAGCAGTGATTTAGGCTCAAGGAGACTGCGAGGCACTGATCTTTCCAGGAATTAACAGGCTCATTTACAAGATGCAGCAGTGGTTTCTCCTACTACTGGGATCATTACTTTGATCTCCCATCTGCAATGACAAAAACAGCAATAAAAAAAATACATCCTATAGCCTGGGATAAGCAGGATAAGCAGTTCTCTTATCAACCCTGCTTGTCCTTCCACGCAAACGACTTCAGCCAGGTCCCAAGGGTAAACTGTTCTATCTGCTTCATCTCAGATAGGCCGCTGAAGGGATACTTTTTCCTCCTGGATGACAGAGAGGAGACTGCCAGTGATGGTAAACTGTTTCTGAAACAGCAACAAACCCCTCCTCCAGCTGGAACCCAACCTCAGCGCTCATTAATTCACTGCATGACACTTGGCACGCCTCACATCTTTCGAGCATCATTTCTATCTTTTGTAAACTACACTTCATAATCACAAGGTCTCTCTCAGAGCCACAAAGGTCTTTTGAGGGAGGCTATCCCCTCAGAGGACAGAGGGTCACTTGGAGTGGAAGGATGGACTTAGTCTAGAATGGAAATATATTATTTGATACAGATCATTGAAACTTTTACTCCATTTGTTAAAAGTGAGTGAAAGCATCCCTGCTATTTTTATTGATCTGCAACAAATACATGGAGTAAAACTAATCTGCCCCCTGTGAAACTGGGCCAGGAAACAAGAGCTCCTCCCACACATAAATTGTAGCTATCACGGCAGACATTACTTGCAAACGGTAGCAGAGAATAATTGAGAACACAGCAAAATACCTAACTTTTTTTTTTCTCCAAGGTTACTTTGGGGGTTTCGTTTGTTTGTTTAATACATTTTTTAAAAGATTTTATCCATTTATTTATTTATGAGAGCAAGTGTGTGCATGCAGGAGACGGAAGGGGTTGGGGAGCAGAGGGAGAGGGATAAGCAGACTCCACGCTGAGTGTGAAGCTAGATGCGGGGGGGCCTATCCCACCACCCCAAGATCACGACCTGAGCCAAAACAAACAGATACGCAACCAAATGAATCACCCAGGTGCTCCTCCGAGGTCACTTTGAACAGTGGGTTTGAAGCTCCCTCTTCCTTCTGGGAGGGAAAAGATTTCAGTAAAGTAGAACACGTTCTCTAGTCCAAACCACAGGCCTCTGGCTATGCCCAGCTTCTGGAACAAAAGTGCTCATGTCAAGGGTCCTCAGAGGCCTACTATATCTGGCTGCTAAGAAAGCTAAAACTACATTTTGCAAAATGCCACATGGATCTTCCAACCTGCATCTTTTGAACTGTGGCTTTTTCTCCAGGATTATAAGAGGGTTTGAGAGGAAAAACTAGATTAGAACTTTATTCTATAATCATAGAGTTGAATGGGGCATCAGAGACTACTGAATTCTACCTCCTCATTCTTGGTATTAAGTCAAAAATGAGTGAGGACTTCTGGGGTAAAGGTTTCAAAGATTCTGGGTAAATTACCAAGAATAGTAATTATAAAAGGGACAAACCAGGTAGTGGTATTCAACTTGTAAATGAAAACAGGGAATCTCTTTCACTTATATGTGAGGTACCTATGTGGTCAACTTCATAGAGATAGAAAGCAATCTGGTGTGGATGCCTGAGTGGCTCAGTCGATTAAGCGTCCAACTCCTGATCTCAGCTCGGGTCTTGATCTCAGGGCTCAGGGTCATTAGTTCAAGCCCTGTACTGGGCTCCTGGGTGTGGAACCTACTTAAAAAAAAAAAAAAAAAAAAAAGGAAGGAAAAGAAAAGGAAAGAAAAAAAAAGAGAAAGCAGTATGGTGGTTACAGAGATTGGGCAGAATGGGGAATGGGGAGTTACTGTTTAATTGGGGCAAGTTTCAGTTTTGTAAAATCAAAAGGAAAGAATCTGGAAGTAGATGGTGGTGAGGGTTGCACAACAATGTGAATGTACTTAATGCCCCTGAATGGGACACTTACAATGGTTACATGGTAAATTTGATGTTATGTGTATTTTGCCACAGTTTTCAAATTGAGGAGAGAAAAAAGATATCTCTATCTGCTAACTTTCATTTGGGGACCAGCATGGCCTAGGAACTGGCAACTAAGGCTCCAGTGTCCTGCGTTCAGCCCTCTGCTTTACATTTACCATCTGGGGGCCTTTGGGCACGTCATTTGACATCTCTGAGACTATTTCTTCATCTATAAAAATGGGAATAATAGCAGACTCCGATCTCAGAGGTCAATGAAGATAACAAAATAAAACAACATAATCTCATAGCACAAGAATAATCCCATGCTGAATTATTATTATTATGCGTTCTAATAATAAATTAGTCTACTTAATGTTACTTAAGTCAGTAATGATCAAATAATTAAATTATTAATATATTATCAGCTAGGTCGCCAGGCGCATCAGAAGACTTCGTTTTAAGGGGAAAAGAAGTCCAAGTTAGGAGTCAGAAGACCTGGGCTTCAAGAATGGCTGTGGCCGTGAGATTTCTCCCTGGTGACATGCAGGGGTTGACTGAAATGATCTCTTAGATTACCAAAGAACAAGATCACCTTTGCTGCTCGGCGGGAGTCAGCCCTGGAACTGCACCTACCTCACCGCCTAAGCTTCTCGGGGACATCCCGATCGAGGGAAGGGGTCCAAGGGTCGTGCCCGAGAAGGCTGATGCAAAGCCCCTTCCTAACTAAGCCTGAGAAGGCGGCAAGGTGCACACTTGTACAAGACACCCACAAATCGGGAGCAAGCGTCCCGTACCTTTGTTCCTTCCCTGCCAAGAAGGACAGCTGCGAGGAACCTGCCAGCTTCCCGGATCCTGCGGAGACCCCAAGAAAAGGATACCCCAAAACAGCCTGGGTTGCAGAATTATAAATACCCCTTTGCACATGCGCACTGCAATTTACGAGTGGCCCGGGGCACAACTCGCGCCCACTGCGCCTGCGCCGTCCCGGTCGCCCTTGGGGGCACAGGAGCAGAAAAGGGGTCCCGTGGTCCCGCGAAGAAGAAAAACGAATGAGTCTGCGGCGGCCGCTCAGTACGGGTTTCCTCGTTCCTTACCTCATAGTGTTTCATGGTTCCCTCACACGGTCCCTACTGCGCCTGCTGCCGCTGCTGACTACCCGCGCGCAACAAGGAACACACTCCCTCACGCGCTCGCGACGGCCGCGCGAGACTAACCCAGGTTCCGCGTCGGTCCCGCCCCTCCCTGTCGCGCGCGCCCCTACAGCCTATCAGGGCGCGGGGCACTCACCTTCAACCCCGCCCCGCGAAGCTGGTCTTGAGCAAGAACTAGCCTCTCTCGCCATGAGGCTGGCCAATCAGCTTGCGGAACACACCGCGGGGGAGGAGCGTTGGCCAGACGGAAGAGCGGAAAGTGCTTGGCCACTCACCAATCAAAATGAGGCCTCGGAGCCGCGCGCCCCTTCCTCGCCCCTGGATGGCGTCGCTATGGAAACCAAGGGAAGCGACGGTTACCGCTGGGGGCGGGAGCAAAAAGTTGAGTGACAGGGAGGGCAGCATCCGCTTGGCGGGCGGCGCGACTGTGTGAATTCCCAGGTGGGCGGCTCCTGGGTAATGGGAGGCAACCTGAAAGGGCTAGGTGCTAGGGGGCGTGTGCTGGGGCGCCTGGATGGAGAGGCCTCTCCCGCGAGGGGACCGCCAACTGTCATGAATGGGAGGGAAAGAAAGGGAAAATGAATGACGGAAAGCCCCCGGGGATCCCCCAACTTACAACCTGAGTCCTCGCCCCATTCTGGGGGGTGCAAACCCCGCCCCGTAGGCCGGGGACCCACACCTGTCTGCCTGTGCTGTCCAGTATGGTCACCATTGGCCACGTGGCTAGTGAGCCCTAGAAATGTGGTTGGTACAAACCAAGATGTGCTGTCAAGGTAAAACACGCACTGATTTCAAAGACTTAGTATGAAAAGGAGAATGTAAAAAAAAAAAAAAACCTCAATAACCTTTTATGTTAATTAAAAGTTTAAATGATAATATTTTAGGCACCTTTTACGAGTGCCTGGGTGGCTCAGTCGTTAAGCATCTGCGCGCCGCTCTGGTCATGATCCCAGGGTGGCTCCCCGCTGTGGGGGGGACCTGCTTCTCCCTCTCTCACTCCCCCAGCTTGTGTTTCCTCTCTCACTGTGTTTCTCTCTGTCAAATAAATAAAATCTTTTTTAAAAATAGATTAAAATAAATTAAAAAGAAATTATAATATTTCAGATAATACTGGATTAATATAGATTATTACAATTAAATCCCCGTTTCTTTTTACTTTTTTAAAATGTCTATTAGAACACTTAAAATGAGGGTGCCTGGGTGGCTCAGTCGGTTAAGCATCTTCCCTGGGCTCAGGTCACAATCTCAGAGTCCTGGGTTCAAGCCCCATCTGCTTCTCCCTCTCCTTCTGTGCTCTCCCTCTGTCTCTCAAATAAATAAAATGTTTAATTAATTAATTTAAAATCACAGACCTGGCTTGCATTTGGCAGTTGTGCCTCACACTGGCTCTACAGGACAATGGTGGTCTGGAGTCATGCCATGTTTTTGCTCCTTCGATTATTTGTCATGAGCAGGCTGGGGAAGTTGGATGCCAACACACACACACACACACACACACACACACACACACAGCCTTCTGCATGCACTTAAGATATCAGGACAGGGTTAGTAGCATCTGGCACACTCCTTCATCTTCTCTCCTTTCTCTTCATTCCAGACCCTACCCCTGAGGCTTCATCAACTGTGGAACCCTCTGGAACTTAGAGGCCTGACATCAGAGATGTGGTGAGAAGTCCTCAAAAGTAAATCACTGATTCACAGGGGAGCAGGGTGGGTCAAGGTGAGTCAGTGCTTAGCGCTTAGTCATCCAGGTTCAGTTCTGGAGACTTCTAAAGCTACAGCTTTTGGGGACCTGTGACTTCCGGTAAAAGAAGCCAAGACTGTGGTCTTCAGAAACTCACTATCTTTTTTGCCAGGCCTATCTGGGCAAAAGAGATGAAAACTTAAAAGTGTTATAATTGTGCTTTCAAAAATACAGATCTTTTTTCTGTTGGCAGTTATAGGGTTCACAGTATCTTGAGATCCTTTGTGTCCTGACAGGCTTCACTCCCTGCCCTCATTGAGGGGGACAGGAGGAGTGATCACTTAGAAACCAAAAGTTAAATTCTTACCAAATTGACTTACTTGAGACATCTAATTGTGAAGTGCTGAGGGGCACAGTTGAATCCCTTAAATCCAGCCAAGTTTTGCTACTTTGCCTTGTCAATTTCCAGGTTCTGTAATAAGGGCTGGGTTGGTCGGTGTGTCTTCTGTATTGCTGTATTCCAGCTAGATAAGGTGTGTGGGGTCCAAACAGATGTCATTTTGGACATAGTCCACATACATTCCTACAAACTCAGAACATTCTGGAATTTACCCTTCAAGACTATTTTCCTGAGCCCCATACTCAATAGGCACCAAATCATTCTGTGAACCTACTCTGCTGTGTGCCAACAAGGGCATACAAATAATTTCCACCCTCTCGTCACCAACAAGAAACTCACAGAAAGGCAGGATCCAGCTCAGAAAGGACAATTCCTCTTTGTTTTTGAAGGATATTACAGGTGCAAGCACTCCTTATTGGCTTCATCTGGCTTCCAGTAACCAAGCTGTCAGCAGAAATAATACCTACCTTCAGAATGAAGACTGGCCACTTTGTTCAAACCATTCATGAGTCTGGCTTCTTTCACTAACATAATGCACTATACCTGTCAGTTAAGGACAGCTAGACCCTGCTTGTGTCCTCATCACCCCTAGCACAGTGGCTAATTCATAAAAGTCACAACAAGTTTGCTGAGCCAACTGTAATAAGCCCCTTATGGCAATTTCCAAAGGGGAAATTCCAGAAAGGTCTGGTGCCATGGCAGTACCAAGGAATGAGTGGGGGGCTCTGTGGATCTCAGATTTGGGGAAACCCATGGTCATTTGAATGTTGAAGTTCTGGTGATTGGGTCTGTCTCACAAGCTCCTTTTATATTCCCCACGTGGAGGTAAGGTAGGATCTTGATTTCTCTGAGAACCTGGCTTGGCTTGTTTTGGGGCATGTGATGGAGCTGGTTCGAGCTGTGTGAGAGGGTGAAGCCTAGAGCAGACAAGCCAGGGCTAGTTAGCAACTTTCCACTGTGTCAGGAGCCCCAGAGGGAGGCTCCCCAAGTCCTACCTGGTCTTGCCTCTCTTATTTGTCTTTAAGTCCACAGAATTTTCTTTTTATCGAGCTATAATTTACATACAGTGAATTTACATACAGTGAATTTACATACAGTGAATTTACCAAAATTCAGAGAACAGCTCTGAATATATACAGTTGTATAACTAACATCACAGTCCAGATACAGAGCATTTCCATCATACCCCCCCAAATTCCCCTGTCTCCCTTTGTCGCACATCCCAGCCCCAAGCAACCAGTAATCTGCTTTCTGCCTTAACACTTTTACCTTTTCCAGAATGTCTTATAAAATGGAATCACAACAGTACAACTCAGACAGCCTTTTGGGTCTGGCTCCTTTCACTAATATAATGCACTTGAGGCTCATCTGCATTGTTTTCTGTATCAGTAGCTGGGTCCTTTCTTATGGCTGAACAGTATTCCATCATGGGCTAGACCACAGTTTGTCTATCCATTCTCCCACCGAAGGACATTTAGGTTTTTTGTTTTTTGTTTTTTAAAGATTTTATGTATTTATTTGACAGAGAGAAACACAGTGAGAGAGGGAACACAAACAGGAGGGGAGTGAGAGAGGGAGAAGCAGGCTTCCCGCCGAGCAGGGAGCCCAATGTGAGGCTCGATCCCCGGTCTCCAGGATCATGACCTGAGCTGAAGGCAGTCGCTTAACCAACTGAGCTACCCAGGCGCCCCAGACATTTAGGTTTTAATGGCTGTTGATAATTACAAATCAAGCTTTGATAAACATTCACACATGGACTTTTATGTGAACATAGCTTTTTATTTCACATGGGTATTCCAACCAGGGGTGGGATTGTTGGTTCATATGGTTGTAGTGCTTTTGAAGGTCTTCTTGGTGAAGAGAAGCAGAGTTGAAAATAGTAGTGATAATTTTTTTTTACATATGAAGGCTTTATCATCATCTGCATCACATTGTACAGGAGCTGAGTGTTTACTGTAAACACTGAGTGTGCTAAACACTTTACACTTTAGCATTTTGCTCACTGGGTCACCACAGGCAAGCCACATGAGCCTCAGTTTTCCCACCTATAAAATGCAGGTAACACTAGGCTAACCCCACAGGATTATTGCAAGGAGTAAATGAATTAATACATATCGAGCACTCAGAGCCAGATTGGCACATAGTAGGGCCATGTCAGTGTCAGCTGTTATTATAATTTTCATTTCCTGGCCTCTCTTAATTTCATCTTCATAGCAAGCCTGGGAGTTAAGATCTATTCTTATCTCCATTTTATAGAGGACACACCTAATGTTTCAAGAGATCAAGCAAGTTGTGCAAGATCAGTTAGGCAGTAAATAAGTAAATAGTGGGTCCCAGATTTCAGCTGAGGCTGACTGACTCCAGGCTCACCTTTGCTTTGTTCCTATATCAGTCAATGTTCTCCCAAAGGAACAGAACCAGGAAACCGAGATATATATGTTTGTGAGTGTGTGTGTGTGTGTGTGTGTGAATTAAAAGATGTATTTCAAGGCATTGGCTTATATGATTGTGGGTGTTAGCTAGTCAAGTCTGAAATCTGTAGGGCAAATCAGCAGGCTAGAAACTCTTGGCCAGGAGCAGATGCTTCTTCCTCAGGGAAACCTCAGTATTACTTGCTTTTAAAGCCCTTCCACTGACTGGACGAGACCCATCCCCATTATCCAGGATCATCTCCTGTACTTAAGTCAACTGATTACAGACATTAACTTAACCACATCTACAAAATACTTTCCGCAACAACACTTAGATTAGTGTTTAATTGAACATCTGGGTACTCTAACCCAGTCAAACTGATGCATAAAATTAACCATCCCATCTTCTCAGAGTTGAGAGCTCAAGATCTGCTGAATTTCTGTGGAGGCCACTCTTCCAGTAACATTTTGAAGTGTCCAGTGAATGTCCAGGACAAAAATTTCCTAAGGAGAGGTGTTGGGCTTATATTGTGTATTTTGGGGGGCAGACAAAAATTCCCAAATATGACCCTAGCTTACCAAGGAAGAGGGAGTCCCCAGCCTTAAGTTTGCCTCCAAATATAAAGATACCCAACACCATGTGAGGACCTTTGTAACTCTAAATTAAATTTATACCATAAAATACTAGCATGTAACCATGAGGAAGTTCACAAGTGCTGGGTTTTCCTTCATGAGGCAAACTCTCCTACTATTTATTTATGTAACTTATTTTTTATTTATGTAATTTTTTTAAAAATTGAATTATTTCCCCCCTATGATGGTTTAGGACCCCTGCTGTACTATACTCATGGATGCCCAGCCCAGCCCCATCATCCTCCCAGGTTGACCAGTGTGTGTACTAATTCAGTCCTTATTGACACGGTTACCCTTGGTAGGGCCAGTGAGGGGCCAAGGATGGCCAGCATCCCCCAAATGGAAAACAGGGGATGGAAAGAAGCCATGGTCTTCTTTCTCAGAAGTCTCAGCTTATACCAGGGCAGCAGTCACCAGAAGAGTTTCGCTATGGTGCTGCCAGGAAGGGGGTGGCTCAACAGCCCATCATTCACCAAGATAGTTAGTCACCCCTTTGATAGTACTTCCTCTCTGCCAGGTCTGTCCTGCACACTTTACAAGTGTTGACTCACAAGGCAGGTAACAACTGCTACCCCCGTTGTACAGATGAGGGAACCGAGGCCCCAGATGGTTCAGTAACAAGCCCAAGGTCATGCAGCCAGGAAGTGCTGAAAATGGGAATGAAACCTGCTGTCTGCTTCCAGAGCCAGCGTCACACCACCCTGACCTTCCAAGCAGTTCTTCCAGGAACCTCCCACCTCAACCACCACCACAGCCTACCCCTTCTTCCCTATGGCCTTCTCAGGTAGTATCCCTTTCTGAGCCTCCTTTCCCTATGAGCCCTGTCTTTGACTACAGGCACCCCAGACTCTCAGAGCCAAAGGGAATAATAGACCCTGACAGGTGTATGATATACCCATGTCCCCCCAAATCATAAATGTAGTGGAGAGAAAAATGACACAGGTGCATTAAAAACAGGCAGGAATATTTATGAAGCGTCCACAGTGACTGGATGCCAGATACTGTCCCAGTATCTGGGTTCTGGCAATGGCAGGCTGGTAGGGAGGTGGATTTAGCGTGAAAACCAGAGAACAAAATAATTTCAGGTTTCAGTGACAGGTGTTCTTGAGAAAACAGTAAAGTAAAAGGCATGAGGAGCCTTTTTCCTTGGAGAGAGGATCACTCCGGGGAGTGAGCTTTGGTCCCGGGGCCTCACCTTGCTTTATAGGAACCTGTATGATGAGGACAGGAATAGTCCTGGGGCACCTAATTGCATTCTCCCCACAGCCAAGAAAAGAGCGCGGGTGGGTATTTTTATTCACTTGTTAAAGAAGTCGGGGTAGGGGGGTACCTAAGGCAAGGCAAGGTTAGCCAGCTTCCTCAGAATCACCCGGAGGCGGGACCCCCATCCTTGGAGGCCCGCAAGAAGCAGGAGAGCAGTTCGACTGTTACCTGGGGAAGGTCGGGGCAGCCTTGAGGAGCGGGGTCATATGCAGCCCCGCCCCTTTTCCGAACGTGTGTAGTAACCTATTGACCAGGCTGGGGATGGCACCTGCGTCCCGCGGGAGTCAGCGAAGGCAGTGAAAGAATATCGCGATTGGCTTCCCGTGAAGTGGGCGGGGCCTTCGTCGCTCCGTGCGCGCGCCGCGGGGAGGCGTTGCCGAGGGCGCAGCGGGAAGGGGCGTGGCAGCGCGCGGGTGGCCGTTGGCGGCTAAGCCCCGCCCCGGACGTCGCGCGTCGCCGACTGGGAGGCGGCGATTGGTCGGAGCGACGCAGGGGGCGGGGCGGAAGGTTCTGGAGGGGGCTGGCGGGCTCTGGAAGCTTCCGCCGGACGGGTATATAGAGTCCGGGACGGGGCGGCGGCGAAGCCGGGGTACGGCGACAGCTGGGCGGCGGGCCGCAGGCGGGGGCTATGGGCAAGGACTATTATCAGACGCTGGGCCTGGCCCGCGGCGCGTCGGACGAGGAAATCAAGCGGGCTTACCGCCGCCAGGCGCTTCGCTACCACCCGGACAAGAACAAGGAGCCCGGCGCCGAGGAGAAGTTCAAGGAGATCGCCGAGGCCTACGACGTGCTCAGCGACCCGCGCAAGCGCGAGATCTTTGACCGCTACGGGGAAGAAGGTGCGTGCGCGCGCGGCTAGGGGCGCGCCCCCGCCGTTTGACAGGAGGGGAAACCGAGGCCCGGTGGCTGGGCTGTGGCAACCCTGCGGGATGTCCCGGGCCCGGTGGGCGAGCGGCCCCCGCCTTCGGATTGGCGGCCACCCGATGGGAGGAGGAGCCCTGGCCGCCGCGCTGCTCGCCCAGAAGCTTCTAGCATGTCTGCGGTTGCCCCTCCCTAGGTGCCTCCACCCACGTCCCCGAGCGGTCCCGGGGGTGTGGGTGCGACGGAGGGGGGACCGAGGCCGAGCCGGGGCCGTGGCATCGCGGCCCCGGAGATCCGGGTCCACCTGGTCAGAGGTGGCAGGCCTGGCGTCCGGGGGCGCAGGGTGGGGCTTCTGGCTGCGCGTCCGGCTCGAGCGGCGAGCCTGCGGATGAGCGCGCCGATCTCGCTCCGGGGCCCCTGGGAGGGCGGAGTGAGGTAATCCCCGTAAAGTGCTTACCTAACCTGGTGCCAGGCACGCAGATGGCGGCCAGCGCCCGAGCCCAGTCCAGGTGCCGGCAGAGGTGGGACCCGCCTCTGCCCGGCCGCCCCCGGCGCGGGCCTCTCGGGCCAAGAGAAGGGAGCTGTCTTGTAGTCCAGTTGCCCGTGGATGACTCAGACTGGTTTCTGGACGGGGTCTTGAGAAGTGAAGTGGCTTTTTCTGTGAGGACGATGGTGGCAATTAGTGCGAGGGTGTGAGAGTTTGAAAAGCTGCGTTTATGGTTTTGCTTTCATTTCTGCCCCTCACACATTCCTAGCTCTTGAGTATTTCTGAGAGTAAACACTTACTGAGCACTGATCCTGGAGTGTGCCTTTTTCATCGATCTCCTCATGAATTTTTTGTTAAGTTTTCATACCTCTGTGGGGCGGATAGGTCAGTCAAGAAGTAGTACGAATTCCGTGACCTCTAGAAAGGGCGCCTGAGCCCCTTGCCACTGTCCTGGCACACTGAAGCATCTGGAGGGGGGAGTCCAACTCTGGCTTAGGGTTCTTCTTTACTCTTCCTGACAGGCTAAAAATAATTCCTCCCACCCCCTACCCTTCATGGTTCTCAAGCTTTTTTTCCCCTTAATGAAAGCTCCTCCAGAGCGAGAGAGAGAGAGAACCTCACCACCAACCATCTGATTTCTTCTGATTTTGCCTTTCAGGTCTAAAGGGTGGTGGCCCCAGTGGTGGGAGCAGCGGTGGTGCTAATGGTACCTCTTTCAGCTACACATTCCATGGAGACCCTCATGCCATGTTTGCAGAATTCTTCGGGGGCCGGAATCCCTTTGACACCTTTTTTGGGCAGCGGAATGGGGAGGAAGGCATGGACGTTGATGACCCATTCTCTGGCTTCCCTATGGGCATGGGTGGCTTCACCAACATGAACTTTGGCCGTTCCCGTCCTGCCCAAGAGCCCGCCCGAAAGAAGCAAGATCCCCCTGTCACCCACGACCTTCGGGTCTCGCTTGAAGAGATCTATAGCGGCTGTACCAAAAAGATGAAAATCTCCCATAAGCGGCTGAACCCCGATGGAAAGAGCATTCGCAATGAGGATAAGATCTTGACCATCGAAGTGAAACGGGGGTGGAAAGAAGGGACCAAAATCACCTTCCCCAAGGAAGGCGACCAGACCTCCAACAACATTCCAGCTGACATTGTCTTTGTTTTAAAGGACAAGCCACACAATATCTTTAAGAGAGATGGCTCTGATGTCATTTACCCAGCCAGGATCAGCCTTCGGGAGGTAGGATGCTTATAAGTAGGGTAGTAAGTGTTGGGGGAAGATGGTTGGTTTTTGAAGTTGTTCGATATTTGCTTGACAAATATGTCTGAGTGCTTTGGAGCTAGGCTTGAGGGGTAGAGCAAAAACAAGACTGACCAGGGCTCTGTTTTTCCAGATTTTTCCAGATCTGGGGGCAAGGTCTTAGCTCCAGAGACGTGATGGTGCTTCCCTACACCAGACAGCTTCTGGACAGGAGTTGAGCATCCTAAGCTACTTTCCATCTAACATTCTGTCTTTGCTCTCTAAGGCTCTGTGTGGCTGCACCGTGAACGTACCCACTCTGGACGGCAGGACCATACCCGTTGTGTTCAAAGATGTCATCAGGCCTGGCATGCGGCGAAAAGTTCCTGGAGAAGGCCTCCCCCTCCCCAAAACACCTGAGAAGCGCGGGGACCTCATTATTGAGTTTGAAGTAATCTTCCCTGAAAGGATTCCCCAGACGTCAAGAACCGTACTTGAGCAGGTTCTTCCAATATAGTCACCTTTGTTTCTCAAGGACTGACCAGGGACCTTTCCAGAGCTCAAGGATTTCTGGACCGTTCCACCAGTTGTGGACCCATGAGAGGGCGGGAGGGCCCAGGGAGGGCTTTCGTACTGCTGAATGTTTTCCAGAGAATATATTACAATCTTTCAAAGTCGTGCACTAGACTTAAGTGGTTTTTCGAGCGATAGGGCGGCAGGTGGTGGGGACAGCAAGAAAAGGCATTCCAGTCTGTCCCACTGGTTCCTGCAGCCCTCCCAGGATGGGCCTGCACCCTCCTCCAGGCTCTACCCACTGTCGAGAGGCAGACCCACAACTGGACTTGATGTGTCTGTAGCCCCTTGACTTGTAGCCGTTAGGTGGTGCCAGCCTGCCATCTTGGTTACCAGACCCTGTACACACCTCAGTTTCTGTTGTGTGATCAGTTCGTGTTTTATTCTGTATTTGTCTCCCACGTCTTGCTCTTCCCCTGAAGAATCCTGTTTGGTCTTTTGCCATCTCAAATTGAGAACCAACTTAGATTATTTTTGCAAAACTGCCTGGCCGGCGCCCACAAGCAATACCTCTTGTTCCAACAGGACCAAGGGAGCTGGCCTTACGTGAATGAGTTGCACAGACGCTTCTCCGGAGAGGGTCAGGGGCCCTGAATAGAGCAGGGCATCTTCTCAACTCCTGACTCTGAGGCAAAGTGCGCTCACATGTGCATCACACTTTTTTTTTTCTTTTATCTGTAAAGCAATCTTTTGGCACATCTGGGGCTTACAAGTGGCCCAGGTAAATTTTGATTTAATGGACTCTGGACTCTTTCAAAAGGATCTGATCCTTTTGAATTTTGCACAGCTCTAGATATAATCCCTTTTGATAAAAGGGTCTTTGCTTCTGATTACAGGAGCACTGTGGAACGTCTGTAAATATGTTTTTATAATTCTGTGTAATGTTGGTGTGCCCACAAAGGAAAGCAGTCCACAGCAGCTGCTTGCTCTCTGTACAGGGCCACAATGGAATTCAAAAGGAACCTTGGGAGTTGGGGAGGGGGGCTGGGTTGGAACAAGTGTCTGTTCTCTGCAGGCCAGTCTGGTGCTCAGACCTTTAGACTCATTGTATGTTGCCACTGCCAACATGAGACCAAAGCGTGTGACTTGTCAATGTGCAGCACGACAGCATTAAAGACTGATGCTAAACCTCAGGGGAGCGGTCCTGCGACTCTGTTTGAGGGTTTTGCTGATGGGCTGGGGCGGCGACTGGGTGTCCCTCCAGATGTAGTCAGGGTGGAAGGGAAGGGCCAGGGAAGGTTGGGGGCGGGCACAGAGGCAGGAGTTCTCTGCAAGGGAGAGATAAGTTTCCCTTCCTGGGCTGTATGCGGAATAGTCATCCCACCTGGACTCGATCCAGGCACCCAAGGGCCCTGTGGATTTCAGAGATGGTTTTAGGAAGGTTGGGCTGGAGTTAAGCAGTTCCTTTTCCGGTCTTCCAGAGCCCAGTTGCTGGGACCCAGGGGAGGTGCATGATCTGCCCTTAACGATCCCCTTTCACTCCTTTCTTGCTAGAACAGGCTGGGTGTCAGGCAGTCCCCAGCCAAACCAGACGGGAATTCCAGTCCAGGGCTGACCCCACCCTGGAGAAGACCCATTTCCAGCCCTGCCTTCATTGGCAGGCCCCTGAAGCTGCTTTTCCTTTGTAACTTTTTTTAAGGAACTGGTTTTATTACAAGGTAAGTAATTACATAGGCTTAAAACAACCTATTGCTACTTTGCTACAAAATGTCTTAAAGTAAAAGCTTAAATAACAGCGTCTTTAAAATCACCTGAGGAGTGGCTTTCCCTTCCTACCAAAACAATTTAACCACTTAAAATGGTGTAGGAGCTGTGTTGTCCTTGAGAAATTGCTGCAAGTGGTGGAAATCCTTTCAGTGGAAATAAGATTCAGTTTTTCAGCCCCAGTCACATTCCAAGTGCTCAGCAGCCATCACACAAAGCTACTGGCAGCTCTTGGATAGCACATATCCAGAGGGCTTTTCCCCTGAATGTAGGATGTAGGTCTCTCCTTAGAAGAGAAGGTGCAGTGAGCCCAGAGGATGCCCTCCTAGTAGGGAGGTGACCCTGCATATCGGAGCCAAAAGACATTTACTGAACTGCCTCAGGCACCAAGATGACATTTACTCCAGAATTGGCCCTGGCCTCAGTTGGGGTCACAGACCCCGAGGGGTGCCATCCCTGCGCCCCAGTCTCTACTTAGCAGGTCCCTGGTGTGACCTTCGTATCAAAGCCACTGACAACAGAAGTGCACAAAGCCTTTAAGCACATGCAGTTCTAGGAATTTCAAGAAATAAACTACCTAGAGGGGTGTGGGGCAGTGGATTTCTTTAGGAAAATGTTTATAGTGAAAAGGACAGAGTACTTGAGTGAGCAGAAATCCGGCCCATCAGACATGTTTTGCCATACTGGACTGAGTTGTGTGTGTCCAGCAGTGTTTGGGGTACCTGCTGGCAGACTTCTTCACGTGCTTGGCTTCCCTTTAATGGATTTACTTTATTTCCCACATGGACTCTCAGCACATTTCAGAGCCCCTTCTGTGTTGGTAAGTGTGGAGCTGCCTCTCTAACCCACCTCACCTGAACCCACTGCACCAGCAGAGTCAAGTTTTAATGAGATTTAAACAGTAGGAAACTCGAAATGTACATTTGGCCTGTGAAGAGAAATTGAGTCCCCTCCCTCCTCTGGGTCTGCAGTTCCCTTTTCTGCCATTGCAGTATGGACAAGCCACAGCATCAGAGATCTTTTCCTTTAGAAAAAGAAGAAAATAGACTTTGGTGCGTTCTCTTGAGAGTCTGTTTATATAAGCATAAGCATAATTCCTAAATCTCTAGGGGTTTTTTGGCTGTGTAATCACAGCAGTAAACTTTGGAGGGGACAAAATGAAAATTCTCTCCCTCACCCTGCAATTCAAACCCACCCCCAACAATGTCCCATTTCTCATGTGCCTTTCCTGAGATGCTGCACAAATCAACTTTTCCTTTTTTACACAAATGGTATGTACTGTACACTGCAATTTCCCCTCCACACACACACACATATGGGGGAAATAAAGAGCTTCCTCATTCCTGTTACTGTACACCTTTATTCTGTCAGGACTAGTTACCTGGGTGTGAAGATCCAGATCAGTGTATCAGTGGCCCTACCTCTCCCTTAGCCATTGTTCCCGCTTCCAGATTTGAATTCCAGGACAGCCACTTTCTAGTTGTGTGACCTTGGGCAAGTGACTTAGCCTCTCTGTGCCTCAGATTCTTCAACTATAAAACAGGCATTAAAATAGTACCTCTTCTGAGGTTGTAAGAGTTTCCAGAGATGAAGATACACACCCCCTACACATACTAGGGCACCGCACAGAGTAAGTGCCGTGTGTCAGTTACCATGTGAAGGCTTCTTAGTCCATAGCTGGCAACCCCAAAGGCTGAGGTAAGTCCAAGGCCTTTGGGGGTGAGTGCTCTCAGCTGAGCTCCAAGAACCCAATTCCCAGATGATCTCCTGAGACACTCAGCTCCAGTCCTGGCCCCTACCCAGCCTGAGGAAGCTATACCTGAAGCAGGATCGCTCCCATGCTGTCATGACAACGCGCTCCTGGAAAGATGCAGTAGAGCACAAGGCTCCAGAGCTGAGCAGCCCCCAGTTTGAATCCCAACTCTGTCACTTTGCTGTCATGTGTCCTTGGGCAGGTGACTTCACCACTCTGGGTCTCAGTGGCCTCCTTTAAAAAACGAGACAAATGAGGTGCAGATTTCATGGTGGTCGAAGTGAAACGTGGGCAAGGTAATGCATTAGGGGAGCAAGGAACATGACATCAGGAACTTGGCTTCTGTGCACCCTCGGGGTGCTGTATTCAAATTCTGCTCACTGCATTCTCCCAAGCAAATGACAAAACCCCTCAGGGCCTCAGGTCCCTCCTGTGTAAAAACAGAACTATCACCGCAGCTTAGCCTTCTCACTTCCCCGGAGTTAGAGCTAACCCTTGAAGGCCTCTGCCACAGGCCTAGCCCAGAACAAGTATGCAATCAACATGAACAAATATTTATTTTCTAAAGCACTTAGCAGAAATCCTGTATGAGGTCATCATTTGAATTTTTAGAAAGGATTTTATTTATCCGGGGTGCCTGAGTGGCTCAGTCATTAAGCGTCTGCCTTCAGCCCAGGGTCGTGGGATCAAGCCCCGAATTGGGCTCCCTGCTCCCTGGGAAGCCTGTTTCTCCCTCTCCCATTCCCCCTTTTCGTATTCCTTCTTTTGCTGTCTCTCTTTCTCTGTCAAATAAAAATCTTAAAAAAAAAAAAAAAGATTTTATTTATTTGAAAGAGAGAGAACAAGCAGGGTAGTGGCAGGGAGAGGGAGAAGCAGGCTTCCCGCTGAGCAGGGAACCCAATATGGGGCTCAGCCCCAGGACCCCATTATCATGACCTGAATGGAAGGCAGACACCTAACCAACTGAACCACCCAGGTGCCTCCAATTTTTTTTAAAAGGTTTTATTTATTTGTTTGATAGAGAAAGAGTACACGCAGGGAGAGCGACAGGCAGAGGGAGAGGGAGAAGCAGGCTCCCTGATGAGAAGTGAGCCTGATGAGGGACACAATCCCAGGACCCTGGGATCATGACCTGAGCCGAAGGCAGATTAGCTTCCTTGAAGTCACCAACCATACCTTGATAATTTTTCATCACCAGCACTGAGAGCAGTGATTGGCCCAGAACTGCTCTCTGAGTGTTGAATGAGTAATTGAGTGACAAACTGATCAGGACAAGAGGACATGCAATGTCTATCCTCTAACCACTCATGCTTGAACATGTGTAGAGGAAGGACAACCCAGCCCCGGGGGGCTGCTGGCGGATTCCCCAGGGAAGGGTCCCCTGTGGCCTACTTCCTGGTAGAAGTAGAGGTTCTCTGGCTCCAAGGAAGCCCCTTTTTCCTGGAGAGCTGTTCCTACTTCATGATTCATGGGTTAGTCATTAGCCACAGTTCCTGAGTGCCAGGTCAACGCTAGGCCCTGGGAGACCAGGAGACAAGGTGATGTGAGGGGGTCCTCGGGAAGCTCACCATCCTCTCAGAAACACAGACCTAACGAAAACAGAGATTTTAGGTTCTCATGGCTGCCATAACAAGGCACCACAAATAATGTGGCCTAGAACGACAGGAAGTCACCCTCTCACACATCGAAAGGTCAAAAGTCTGAAACCAAAGTATGACCAGGGTTGGTTCCTTCTGGAGGCTCCGAGAAAGGATTTGTCCCATGCCTCTCTCTGCTGGGTCCTCGGTGTTCCATCTTCCCACCCCACCCCCTGGAACCTCACATGACCCTCCCCTGCACACCTCTGTGTTTTCTCTTCTGTCACTTCTAAAGACACTTGTTGGATTCAGGGCCCACTCTAATCCAGGCTGATCTCAAGATCCTTAACTTAATGACTTCTGCAAAGACCCTTATTCCAAATTAGGTCACACTGACAGTGTCTGGGACATGGACATTATCTTTGGAGGGGCCATCATTTAGCTTGTTACACTGGGCAAGCCACTTCCCATGACCAGAGGGCTTGGACGGAAGAGGTCTGGCATGCCCAGAGGAAACAGGCCTGGGGACAGGAGTCTGTCAGACTCTGGGATAGATCATGGGAGCTGAAGCCCTACAGATGAGGCTGTTAGGTACCTGAGGGTTGTAGACTGACAAAGGCTGGGCTGATGGCTGGAACAGACAGTAGGAGAGAGTAGGGTGGGGCCTGGCTGGGGCAAGACGGGCCAGGTGCCAGGGCCCTGCTGAGGCAGGCTTACACGCCTGAGGCAGAAGGGGAAATTGGTGGAGAAGAGTTTGAGTCAGGAAGGACATGGCCTGATTTGCCTTTGCGGGAAGTTGGAGCTGAGGCCGAGGTGGTTTGTTTCAGTGTGGGCCCACCTTTCCTTGGGAAGGTACTAGGGGACACCCACATAGCTTAAGGCAGTCTCCGGATGGAATACTTCAGCAAAGGGTGTTTTGAGGGCAGATGGCCTCCTGGGGGTGGTGGGAGAGGCTGGTCTTCAGCAAGGGAGGGGTGGGACCTGACTGAGGAGTTCAGAGGCACCCTCTGGCTACTCTTAGGGTTGCAGACCTGGGAGTGGAAAGCAGACGGAGCTGGGAGCCGCGCAAGAAGTCAAGCGCTGGGGATGATGGGCCTGGACCCAGGTGGGGGCCAAGGCGGTGGTGGGAAATTATCAGAGATGCATTTTAAAAAGAGAGCTTCCCATTAGCCCTCTAGAAAACAGCACTGCTTCCAGGTTTTATCATGAATTTCTGAAATCCAGCAGCAAAGGGCAGGTGCCAGCACTGGGTCTGAGGGACCTGAGGCCATAGGACCTAGCCCGGTAAGGGCCACCTCCTTTGCTTCCCCTCCAGGTCTGTCCTACTGAGACCACTCCTGCCGGGCTGATAGGAGGAGCCCAACCACAGGCCACAAACTCTGAGATCCCTCTGCCAGGGTATTGTCCCTTGGCACTGTCCCTCCTTGATCCTCCCTATCCCCCATGTCTAATCATCAGACTCCACCTCCATGCTGAAGCAAGTACAACCTATCCACTCAGAAGGATGTCATGTGTCTTGAGGTTGAGGCTAAAGCACCATACCCATCAGTCACTGTTCAACTTTGAGTCAGTGGCTCCCCTTCTCTGAGTCTCAGTCTCCCCCTCTGTAGAATGGAGGAGATAGCCAGTGTGATTATTCATGAAAAGCAGGCCCTGGCACAGAGTAAGAACTTAATAAAAGTGTCTGTTTCTATCCATTTCTACTATGACATATGGTGTTTATTCATCTGGTTGACTTTGACACTGCTTAATATCAACAGCTGGTGTCCCTGAGCATTTACAATCTACCCAGTATCACTGCAGGCATCTGACACAGAATAGCTCATTTCATTCTAGCATGATCATAACAACCTTAGGAGGTGTGTCCTCTTATCATCCCCATTTCACAGAAGAGGAGACTGAGGCACACAGGGTGAAGCCCAGGGTCACACAGTTGGTGAACAGGTCATGGAGAAAAAGAAGACTGTATCCTACCCCACATCTCAGGTGCCCTAGAAATGGAATAAAAGACACAGGGAAACTAAAACTGTAGAACAAATAGAAGAAAATATGGAAGAGTAACTTGGTGTTTTAAGAGAAGAGCCTCCTTAATGAAATTTCATGGGTGCAAGCCACAAGCAGGTAAGTCCTGTTATATTGCAGCTGGGAATTTTCTCCCAACGCAGGACATAATGGGTGAAGCAAATCATCACATGGCAGAATTGGAGAATATGTTTGCGATGCCTAATACTGACCTTACCTCACAGGGTCATTAGGAGAGTTAAACGGTTTAATAAGTGTAAAGTTCTTAGAACAGTGTCTGGCACATGAGAAGCTCTGTCTAAACACCATTTATCATTACTGAAGCTGCCAAGTGCTCGATATGCAAGTGCTACCCAGTAGAACTACCCAAGCGCATGTGTAATATTAAATTGTTTAGCAGCCACATTAAAATAGGAAAAGAAATAGGTGAAAGGAATTTGAGTAACACATTTTATGTAGCTCAATATATCCGCATTATTATTATAATATGTCAGCATAAAAACAATTTAATGAGATGCGATATTTTACATCCGCTCTTCTTTGTACTACATCTTAGAAATCTGGTGTGTATTTTCCACTGCTACCACATCTCAATTTGTTGGTTTTTTTTTTTAACATTTTATTTATTTGCTAGAAAGAGAGAGAGAGCACAAGCAGGGGAATGGCAGACAGAGGGAGAAGTAGGCTCCCCACTGAGCAAGGAGCTCCATGTGTGATCTGATCCTAGGACCCTGAGATCATGAGCTGAGCTGAAGGCAGACACTTAATCTATTGAGCCACCCAGGTGTCCCTGGCACACCTCCGTCTGTATTAGCCATATTTCAAGTGCTCATAACCACATGTGGAGATTTCACAGAGATAGATCAGACTGGATAGTGCAGGTCTTAACTCCATGAGGAGCACATGCAAATCAACAAATAAAAGATAGCAACCCAAATGCAAACAGGGCAAAGAATATGAACAGGCAATTCACAAAAGAGGAGAAATTAAAGGCCATCAAACAAATGAGGAGAGGCTCAAAGTGACTGGAAATCCGAAAAATGCAAAAGATAACAATGCTGATGTCACTTGACAGTGAGTCCGGGTGGCAAAAATTAGAAGTTTGATGAAGCTAACAGCTGGAGAAGATGTGGGTACACAGGCCCCTCTGCACTACCAGATATGACTGGGGACAGCAAGTCCAAGAGGCCACAGAGCAATTGATTGTGTCCTGTGACCCAACATCTCTGCACCCAGGTCTCTCTCCTAAGGGGATTCCCACCAGGTCTCTAAGGGAACATGTCCAAGGCAGCAGTGTGGGGAGCTGGAGGCTGCCTGGTGTCCATCCTCAGGGGGGTACAGCAGTGAGATGTGAGGGATAGATGTACGGAGCACCAAGCAGAAAGTAGAAGAAAACAGATTTAAGAGATTGGCAACATGGATGGATCTTTAAGATCTACTGCAAAACAGGCAAACAAGCAAGCAAGTGATACAGTGCTAACTGGGAAAGAAAAGTAAGAAGCCCAAGTATAATAAAATATCCATATAAAACAATGCACATTTTCAGGGGTGCCTGGATGGCTCAGTCAGTTAGGTATTTGCCTTCGGCTACTGTCATGAACCCAGGGTCCTGGGATCGAGCCCCATGTTTTCAGGCTCTTTGCTCAGTGAGGAGCCTGCTTCTCCCTCTCCCTCTGACTGTTTCTCCATCTGCTTGTGCTCTCTCTGTCAAATAAATAAATCTTTTTAAAAAAGCACATTTTCAAGAAAACACAAAAAGGGGCACATAGAGCCTACTGCAGTGTTGTACCAGAGATGAGAAGGAATTGGGTGTACTTTTAATTTTTTTTATTTTTTTAAATGTAGGTTTAAAAAAATATTTTATTTATTTATTTGACAGAGAGAGAGAGATCACAAGTAGGCAGAGAGGCAGGCAGAGAGAGAGAGGAGGAAGCAGGCTCCCTGCCGAACAGAGAGCCCGATGCGGGCCTCGATCTCAGGACCCTGAGATCATGACCTGAGCTGAAAGCAGAGGCTTTAACCCACTGAGCCACACAGGCGCCCGGGGGTACTTTTTAAAAAGATTGTATTTATTTATTTGACACACAGAGAGAGAGAGAGATCACAGGTAGGCAGAGAGGCAGGCAGAGAGAGAGAGGTGGAAGCAGACTACCTGCCGAGCAGAGAACCCGATGTGAGGCCCGATCCTAGGACTCTGAGATTGTGACCTGAGCCCAAGGCAGAGGCTTAGCCCTCTGAGCCACCCAGGCACCCCAAGGAGGGGAGTATTTTCTTCTAATGTTTATTTTGAAAATTTTAAAGGTATAGAAAACTCACAAGAATAGTAAAATGAAAACCCATATACTACTCTCCTGGATTTGGTGGCAATTGTTACTATCTTGCCACAATTGTGCTCACCTGTACACACTGTCTCTCTTTCCCCACTCCCTCTCTGCATCCCTCCTCTATATTAATATTAATGTATACTATACTATGATATTGTATATAAAATATATACATATTTTTTTGTGAACCACTTGGCAGTTGTGGCCATCACAAATTCACAGTAAATAATTCAGTGTGTTTCTCCCCAAAATAAGAACATTCTCTTATCTAACCATAGGGCAAAGCTTACATTCAGGACATTTAATATGGATGTATTGTCTAATATCCGCTCCACATTCAAATATCCTCAATTATCCCAAGAACATCTTTCATAGCTGTTTTATCGGGGCTTTTTTTTTTTTTGAAATTTTTATCAAAGATCCAATCAAGGATCATACATTGATTTTGGTTGTCACCACCTCCTTCAAACTAGAACTGTACCCAGCTTTCCATTCATTCATTCAATTAATGGATTGATTTTTCTTTTCCTGATATACATCTATTTGAAGAATCCAGGCATTTTGGATTTTTGTTTTTTGGTTTTGGGTTGTTTGTTTGTTGGCAGAAAGTCCCTTAATTGGGATATATCTGGTTGTGTCCTCATGAGTAGATCCAGGTTAAGCAATTTGAGCAGGATCAAGTACTTTGCAGGTGATATTGTGTCCTCAGTACATCATAGCAATGTGCTTGTGAGGTTGGCTTGTCCCATAACGGTGATATTAGTTTTGATCACTTGGTTAAAGTGGTGACTGCCAGGTTTCTCCCCAGTGCTTTTTCCAAGGTATCCTTCCCCCTCTGTAATTAACAAGTAATTTGTGGGCTGGTCCTTTGAGACTGTGTGAATATCTACTTCCTCCACAGAGGAGCCTCGCCTGAATTAATTATTTCTCTACTGGCTGCAAAATGGGGATTTTCTAGCTAAATCTTTCCTTCTACATGTAATAGCTGGCATTCCAGATTCTTTTTTTCCAAAGGGGGCAGAGGTAGCCCCGAAGTCTGAGTTCCTCAGCAGCTGGGCCTCCAGTCTCTTGAACTATAAAACTGGATAAAGAGGTGTCCTGCTCTGTGCCCCCCTCACTCCTCCCTGGAGGACCTCCTCACCAGTCAACAGGCGGATTCAGGTGGATTCTGCTCAGGACTCTGCTGTCCCTGTGGCCCCACATACTGTCCTCTTCAGGTATGCAGAGGGCAGCTCAGATGCCAGGCGCAAGCAGGGCTGTGGGTACAATCCCACAGAGGACACTGGCCCAGCCATAGTAACTGATCACTCAGCAGGGATGGCAGAGGTCAGCAGAACAGGAAGAGAAGGACAATAATTGTGGCTGTTGCCAAGGGCAGTGGCAGTGTTTGCCAACTGGGTGGGGCCAGATTTGCAGCCCTCAGGGGCTAAGCCAGGCCCCACTCTCCTCTTTTATTTTGCCCCTCTGTAGGACCTAATGGGACTGGGATGCACAACAGCTCACCCTGGGGATTGCAGAGACCCAGTCATTCTATGAACCATGAGCAGAGTCGCTATTAGAGGCCTCCAAGAACTACAATTCCCAGAACGCACAGCAAGCTCCTGGTCCAATCCCAACTGCTCCAGAGGACGCTTGGAGGTAGAAGGAGGAAATCTCACCTGTTCTGGGAACTGAGAGTCCTGGTCTGTACAGGTGCGTTTGTGTCTTTAATTCTTGGACCTACTCTTGCCTGAGAAGTCCCAGTTAGGAGGCAGTCCTGAGGATGGTGAGATCACCTGTCCTCTCATTCACCCGTGTGTGCCGGGATGCTGCTGCTGCTTGGTGCGAGTCTCAGGCCCTGGGCAGAGATGGAGGGGGGCCTGTTAGATGGAGGGGACAGCCTCATGAAAGGGCAGAGGCTTGGATTGGTTGGGTACCCTTTGAAACCTAGCACATATTATGTGCTCGGTAAATATTCTCTGGTCTAACCAACAAGCGAGCAGTCCATCTCGCCCTTGTCTTCCCTTCCATGCACGGTTTCATACAGTTTGCTAGCTCCTTGGATATTGCACTCTCCCAAAATGTGCTCTATCTCTCTGTCCAGCCTCCAGGCCTTTTGCATGTGATATTACCTCTACCAGAAGCATATTCAGCTCACTCGTTGAAGTATCTGTAGAGATAGGACAGAGCCTGGCACAGAGCAGGGGCACATGAAATAGTTGACGAGTGAATGAATGAATGAATGAATGCCCTTGTCCATTGTACACCCCAGGAAGCAAGGGCACTCGGGACCCTCCCTATTCATTTCGATCCTCCGCCCGCTCGTCCGCCTGGAATGAATGCATCCTTTTTATACGCTCCGAGGATGGCCGGGCTGGGACAGGGACAGACCGGGAGGAGGACTGGATTGGGGGCTGCCCTCGACCCCCTCCCAGGTCTCCTAAAGGGTCAGCTTTTCCGGATGTGGGGAGTTTGCTTCTGCCCGAAACTTTGCCCGGGTCACCTGACTCCCACGACCAGCCCTCCGGTCCCTTACCGCCCCGGACACCCCAGACCAACACTCAGCCAACAGCACGTGGTTCAGGGGACCCGGCTTCCTATTGGTGGCTGGTCTCCTTCTTTCCCCGCGATTGGCAAGGGCCCGGCCTCAGGTTCCCCCCTCCGCGCCCTGTGGTGGTACAGCCTGCCGCGGCTTTAGGCGGGGTGGGAAGGTCCACTGCGCCATGGCGCGGGGGGGGGTCGGGAAGAGCCAGGCGAGGCGGAGGGATCCCTCTGGAATGTTGCCGTCGGACCCACCCGAGGCAGGGCGGAACGGCACGGATTGGCCACAAGCGTCGGACGGACGCTCCTGATTGGTGGGGCGCGGGCGCGGGCCCCGCCCCCTGGCCGCGGCTGCGGGAGAGGCCCGGGCCGGAGTTTGCGGAGGGCCGAGCCGGGAACGCGCAGGGTGGTGGTGGCGGCGGCGGCGGCGGCGCAGCGCAGGTGAGTGCCCTCGCGGGCGGGGCGCGGCGCGGCCGCTCCGGGGACCCCAGCGCGGATCTGCGGGTTAACAGACCCCTGGGGATCCGGCGGATCAAGCGGGGTGGGGCCGGCCCCATGGACAGGGCTGGAAGTCTAGGTTGGGCTTCAGGATGCCCGAGGCCCCTTCCCAGAGGGGCGCCTATCTCCCCGACGGGGATAGGGTCAAAAGGCTGCAGTCTCTGGGATGGGGTCGACAGCCCACCCAGCGCCGTGTGCCCCTCTGGACAGCCCCCGTCCCGGGGGGAAGGGCTCGGGGTCGGTATTTCTGAGCCCTGCCTGGGCACCTTCCTGGAGCTGGCCTCGTCCCAGTACTCCAGGGTCTAGAGGGACCTGGAGAGGACCGAGGTCCCGATAATAATGAAAAAGCCACCCCGGCTAGCTTCCCGTACGTATGTACGGAACGCTTCCGTGTCAACTATTTACCATGCATATCATTGAGCCTAAACACCTCAGGGGAGGTGCTGTTACTTCTTTTAGAGGTGAAGCAACAAACCCAGAGAGGTGGAGTGACGACCAGGGTGACATAGCTAGTAACTATGTTACTAGAACTCAAAACCGTGCTTCAGAGTCCAGAGCAGTCTCGAACCACTAGACAGACGGCTTCATGGCTCGGGGGTTCCTGATCAGTTCCTTTGCCTGCTGCTGCTCCCCCTCCCCACCCATGCCCACATTTGGCCCACACCTGCTGGTCTTTGCTTTCCCCTTAAGAGGTCCTGCCTTGTCTCCCCTGAGCTGGAAAGACAAGGCCTCAATACCTAGGTCCTCAGAAGAGCATGACACCTGCAGGGGAGATAGAGGCCTGGGAGTCCTTTGCCTGCTGGGCCCCTCTGGGAAGGAAGCTTGAGCTCAGGCCTGGGCAGTAGGCGTTCTCCCTGGAAACACCCAGGAGCCGGTTTTTCAAGACTGAATCAGAGGCCTCCTGCCCTCCTCTCCAAAGCAATATCCTACTAGAAAGGGGAGGCTGGGTGTGCTGGCCCCCCACTCCCAGCTTATGTCAGCTCCCAGGAACCCCCTTCCCCACTTCCTGCTTCCCCTACTGTGATTCTGTGTGGTTGTGGGTTGCTAAGTTTCGGGCCCTTCCCAGGGAAGAGAGGGTGGGGATGCTGGGATTCCAGCCAATGTGCTTGGCGCCCAGGCTGGCACTCTTTTCCTCCATCCCTGTGTTCAGGTTTGAGGGGAGACTGGGAATGTGAGGAGAGGGTGGCAGTTAACGACTCCACAGCATGTTCTGTGGATAGGAGGGCTCAGAGAGTAGTCAGAATGAGGACACAAGGCACATTTGTCCATTCTACAAACATTTATTAAGCACCTACCATATGCCAGGCACTGTTCTTGGTACAGAGGACACAATAGAGAACAAGACAAAAATCCCTGCTCTGTAGGAGCTGCCATTCTAGTTGGGGGGAAATAGGCAACAAGCAAGCTAACAAGTAAATAAAGAAGGTACTTGAAGATGGTAGTAAGTGCTATGAATAAAATAGGGGGTGGCACGGTAGAATCTGTGAGTGGGGGGCTCTTGGAGGAGGTGACTTTGGAGATAAGATCTAAATGACCAAAAAAAAGGTACCCCTGCAAAGATCCGGCAAGTGGCCCAGCCTAGGCAAAGACTCTGAGGCTAGATGGAGCTTGGAATAGTGTTGCTGGGGCACTGCAGCTGCAGCCAAAGTGGCAATTCTGCAGGGATCTGTGGCTCATATTAAGGAGTTTGGAGCTTTTCCTCTGTAAGGTGGGAAACTGTTGTAAGATTTGAAGCTGGGGAGTGTTGCGATCTGGTTTACATTTTAAAATAGAGACACGAAGTGAAATAGCAGCCTAAGACTAAAGACAAGAGTTCTGCCAGGGCAACATGTAATTAAGTTCATGGGCCTGAGCTGTCTGGACCACAGGGGAGGTTCCAACAGGCTGGAGCAAGCCAGGGAGGCTGCCTGGAGGAGGTGGCCTAGACTAGGCCTCCGGAGGCAGAGTGGAGTGGACTGGGATATTTCTGAGCCAGGCAGGGCAGCAGGCCATAATAATAATGACAATACTAGTAACAGTTTCCTCAAATCAAATGTCAGTTAAAATGCTTATCAGGTTGTTTGCATAATCTGTTTGGATTCCCATATGCACCTCGAGAGACAGGATTCCGCTGTTTTGGGGATGAGAAAACTGAGGCTCTATCACATGAAGTGACTTGCCCACGGCTATGCAGCTGGTAAGTGGCAAGGGTGGGATTTGAACCCAGGCCACCCTGCCTCTTTTAGCCTGTAAGGCAAATTCATTAATCACTTACTTTCCTCACTACCATCATTCCCTCCTCACAGGTGAGGACATGGAAACTCACCTGAACCAGAGCACCAAGCCTAGGCAGAGTACTGAGATTGGGAATTGGTGATCAGGATGTGGGGGCCCTGGGTCTTGTCAACTGACTGAAAGGTGGTACAGATGGAAATAGAAGTAAAAAAAAATCACCATTTATGGAACCCTTCTCGTGTGCCAGGAACTGTTCCAGGCACATGTATGATTTCCTTGGAGCTCAGAGAAGATAAGACACTTGCCCAAGGTCACACTGCTAGTAAGTGGAGAAGCCAGGTTCCAGACTCATGATGGCAGCACCTTGCTGAGATATGGGGGCAGCAGGAAGAGAACCAGAGGAGGTGATGATGAGGGGTTTGGGATTTTTTTTCTTTCTTTTTGTTTTTGTTTTTGTTTTGTTTTTTTTTTAAAGCATCACTAAGTGCAATGAGATAATCTGAGGGGACAGCATTGGTTTATTCATTCAGAATTTGTTTTTTGTCAAATATTCAACAGATGCCTACCGTGATGGGTGCTGTGGATAGATAGATGAAATAAGCAATAAAAGACTAGTATCCCGAATATATGAAGAGTTCCCACAAGTCAGTAAGAAAAAAAGATAGGCATTACAATAAAAACAAACAAACAAACTGCAATTTTAAAAAAATGGACAAAGACTTAAATAGGCAGTCAGTTCACAAAAGGACACATCCAAGCAGTTAATAAACTTCTTAGAAGTTGTTAAGCATGGAGTCCCTGGGTTACTCATTCCGTTAAGTATGCGACTCCTGGTTTCGGCTCAGGTCATGATCTCAGAGTTATGAGATCAAGCCCTTTATCGGGCTCTGCGCGGGTTATGGAGCCTGCTTAAGATTCAGTCCGTCCCTCTCCCTCTGCCCTTCCCTGCCCCCGACCCATTAAAAAAAAAAAAAGTTCAGCATCCTTGATTGTGAAGGGAGTGAAAACAAAACCACAGTGAAAGGTGAGGGAGATACTCTCTGTCTATATGGCTAGATGAGCACCTACCCTGTCCCCAGCAGTGTGCTTTAAGCAGAGGATGAGGGCCACAGACGTAGGGCTTGCGCTTTTGCTGATGAGACAAGACCCCCTCAGGGCAGGCACTAAAGCCTGTGCTCCTCTGTCTCCCCAGAGTCAGGTACAGAGACTGGTAGGCTAAGGAATATTAGGATCATTGATTCATCCATTCATTCAGCAAATATTTATTGAGCACCTGCTACATACCAGGCACTGTTCTTTGCTCTGAGAATATAGGGATGAATAAGGCAGACAAAATTCCTTCCCCTTTGAGAAAACAGTGAACAAGACAGTAGATGAAATATATATCCCACCTGAAAGAGAAATGTGAATGAGTTGCAGGAATGCCAAAGGGTAGAGTCAGGTGCAGAAGCCCTGAGGCTGGGCTGCACTGGGCATGCCAGAGGGGCAGGGACAAGGCCCCTGTGCCTGGGAGGAACGAGCAAGGTGGAGAGTAGGAGGGTGGTGATGGGAGCAGATCTTTGGGGGCCTGTGGGTTGAGGGGAGGATGTTGACTTGCCCCGAAGGAGGCGGGAGCCCCGGGAGGGGTCAGAGCAGAGGGCAGGTGTGACATGACCTATGTTTTACAGGATCATTCTGGCTGCTGTGTTGACACATACTGTGGAGGGCAAGGGCAGAAGCTGGCAGACTCGGAGGAGGCGACTGCACTAGTGTAGGTGAGAGATGCTGGGGCTGGAGGAGGTGCAACTGGAACAGGTGTTGGAGAACAGACGAATGAACGCAAGTGCAAACAAATAGAGGCTCGAGAGTGGGTGCAGCCAGCTGGGCTTGACTGAATCCAGGATGGCCCCCTGGAGGAAGAGGTTTTAAGAGAGGGAGCCAGAAGTCCCCTTTACACAGAAAAATGTGGCATAAGGGGATCCTTACTATAGCCTGGCCAGGTGGGTCAATGTCCCCCCTTGCAGAGCAGACATCCCAGGCCCAGAGGGATGGAGTTGCCTAGGAAACCATGCTGCACAGGCATCAGACAGACGGGGGAGTGCAGCTGGCCTCGGCCTCTGTGACTTCGGACGTGTGACTCGAAAATGAAATCTGAGCTCTTTCACAGTCTGGAAGGCCAGCAGAGTCGACCCTTCCCACCCCCTATCGCCTCTTGTACAAGCCCTTTTCCGTCTCCCATTGCTCACTGCACTCCAGTAACACTGGGCTCTTGCTGCTCTGTGAGCCTGAGAGTCTGCTCAGAACCCTCCTGTGGCTGCCACCTCACTCAAAGCAAAGGCCTAAGTAGGGTCTCCCTGGGTGCACAAATCCCTGCTCACTCTGCCCCATCCCCTCCCTGCCCTCACCTCCTCCTGCTGTCCCCCTTAGCACTCTGTTCCAACTACACAGGCCTCCCAGCTATTTTTCAAACATACCAAGCACATCCCCACTTGAGGGCCTTTGTACTGGCTCTTCCCTCTGCCAGGAGCTGGCTTGCTCACATCCTCACTTGGATACTGCTTCCTGTCACTCAGGTCTCAGGTTCAGTTTCACCTGCTCAGAGAGGCCTTCCTTGACCTTTGTCTGTAGAAGAACTTGCCTTGTTTTATTGTCTTCATAGCACAGTTAGGAATTATATTAGACTTTCACACATGTGCTTGCTCACTGTGCATCTTCTCCTCTGGACTGTATGCTCTGGGCAGCAGGGACAGAGCCCCAGCTAGCACATATGGCATCTAGGAGGGAATTGGAAGGTGGCAGCCCTTCCTCCCAGCAAACACATCAGCTCGACAGAGAGCACAGGCTGAATTTTAGCCTCATTTGCAACCCTGGTCTGGTGCTTTTGCACAGTGAACAACCTGTGTAACTGCACATAGTGGCCCTGGTCGGAGACCTTGCTTATCCTACTGAAGGCAAGATCTACAGTGGTGCATGGAATATAGTAAGTATGCAAAAAATATTTGTTTGAAAGGAGGAAGGAAGAAAGAAACAGAAACTGGAGGTAAAGGAAAGATAAAAACTGTATCAGTCAGGACAAGTTTTGCGACAGTAACAAAACAACCCCCCAAATCTTAGTGGCTAACTTCACAAATGTTTATATTTTTGTTCCTGCTACATTATCGCAGCTCAGCGGGAGGTTCCATTCATTATCCCTCAGGGCTTGACGGATAGAGTCACCACCATATCAAATGCAGCCTGCCTGGGAGATATAGATCCCCAGAGTCTCTCAATCCAGTGATCAAATGCTTCAGCCCAGAAAGGTCATGGGTCGCTTCCTGTCACAAGTCATTGGGCAGAACTAGTCGCCTACCCAGTCACACAGAGGCCAGCAAGTGTCACCTGCCTGTGTGCTTTGAAGGGCGAGTCAGAAATTTTTTGTGCATAGCACTAGTGACTGTCAGTGCCAATAGAAAAATAAGGGGGAATGTAACCACTCCAAGCATCCATTTTTTCATCTGTTAAATGGTTATCATCGTAACATAATATTGCCCCCATGTCCCGTTGTGGTGTGAGGATGAAGGAAGGTCACAGCATAGTTTGTTTGGGGTCTTAGGTATTAGCTGCTATTATTACTTCTGTACAAAGTTTGTAAGTGCTGGGCCCGGGTTTTGAACGCAAACCAGTCTGTTCTGTAAATATTTCTTTTTTTTTTTCCTCCCAAAGATCCTACCTATTCATTTGACAGACAGAAACACAGCCAGAGAGGGAACACAAGCAGGGGGAGTGAGAGAGTGAGAAGCAGGCCTCCCACTGAACAGGGAGCCCAACACAGGACTCGATCCCTGAACCCTAGGACCACGACCTGAGCCGAGGCAGATGCCCAACGACTGAGCCATCCAGGCGCCCCTGTTCTGTAAATATTTCTTAAGGCCAGTAGGGTGCTAACAGTGTGGGAGAGGTGGCCTGAGGCCACTGCCCAGGCCAATGAGCGCATTTTCCCGCCCTGCAGATCTTCTGAGTGTGCAGATCTCCTGAGTGTTCTCGAGAACTTCTCGCTGCTCATGCCGCTGGGACTGGGGCGGCGGAAAAAGGCACCACCTCTGGTGGAAAATGAGGAGGCTGAGCCAGGCCGTGGAGGGCTGGGCGTGGGGGAGCCGGGGCCCCTGGGTGGGGGTGGGGCAGGGGGGCCCCAAATGGGCCTGCCCCCTCCTCCCCCGGCCCTGCGGCCCCGCCTCGTGTTCCACACCCAGCTGGCCCACGGCAGTCCCACGGGCCGCATCGAAGGCTTCACCAACGTCAAGGAGCTGTATGGCAAGATCGCCGAGGCCTTCCGGCTACCAGCTGCTGAGGTACCCACTGGGAACTGGGCACCGGGTCCCTGATGTAGGCTGAAGCCTGGGTATGCCTCCTCTTCGTGAGCTGCAGCTCAGATGCTAAAGTTGCATACGCCAAGGCCTGCTTCCCAGTGAGTTACGGGGAACTGGAGGCCAAGCCTGGGTGCTGAGTCCTCTTCAGACATTGGGAGGCCTGCACCCCAGTGGATCGTGGGGGCCAGTGGCCACACTGGATGCCGAGTTCCCATCAGTTATTAGGATGCCTGCACTCCAGTGAACTGTGGAGCACTGGAGACTAGGGCTTAGTGCTGAGTTCCCATTAGACAACGGGAGGCCTGTGCCCCCGTGGACTGCAGAAATGGGTGGCCAAGGCTGGATGTGATATTCCCATCATGCATTAGGAGGCTTGTGCCCCAGCTGATTATGGGATCTGGAGGTCAGATGTGAGATTCATTTCTCTATGAGGCACTGGGAGGTCTTACCCCAAGGACTTGGGAGCTGAAGGAAGGGAGGTGAGAAGGGCAACAGTAGGATTGAGCAGGAAGTAGATGCAGGAGTCTCAGTAGATGTGGTGGGTATTCTGTACCCCTTTGTTTGCTCCACAAGCCCTTACTGAGCACCCACTGTGTGCCAGGCTGTGTGCTCTGGGAGCTGCAGGGAGTTTTTGCTAGAACATAAATCCCACAGAGCTACATCCTGGGGTGGGGTCACTCTGGGGTGGTCAGGCACTGTGGTGGGAATGCACCCTTTCCCAGCTCCCTCCTTTTCCCTCAGGTGGTGGTTGGCAAAGGGCAAGGGAGGGAGGTGAGGGATAGAGTATCTCCCGCCCATGCAGGTGATGTTCTGTACCCTCAACACCCACAAAGTGGACATGGACAAGCTCTTGGGGGGCCAGATCGGGCTGGAGGACTTCATCTTTGCCCACGTCAAGGGGCAGCGCAAGGAGGTAGAGGTGTTCAAGTCAGAGGAGGCACTGGGGCTCACCATCACTGACAACGGGGCCGGCTATGCCTTCATCAAGGTGCTTGGGGTGGATGGGGCACCCGGAGCCCTGAGGGTAAGGATGGGTCCTGGGACCCAAGGGCGGAGCCCTGGGGGCTGACAGCTCCTCTCCCCACAGCGCATTAAGGAGGGAAGCGTGATCGACCACATCCAGCTTATCAGCGTGGGTGACATGATTGAGGCTATCAATGGGCAGAGTCTGCTGGGCTGCCGGCACTACGAGGTGGCCCGTCTGCTCAAGGAGCTGCCCCGAGGCCGCACCTTCACACTGAAGCTCACAGAGCCCCGCAAGGCCTTTGGTGAGGAGGCTGCCACCAGGACCATCACGGAGGCCCTATTTGCTTGGGTTCAGGCCACAGTGTCAGAGAGACACCAGCAGGTGGCGCCCAAGGCCAGCCAGCTGCAGTGGAAAAGGGGGGTTAGCTCCTCCTTGCCCTGGGGAGGGATGCTGGCTCTCCGCCCAGCCTGAGAGGAGGGTGAGAAGAAGGAAGCTGCCCCCATACCCAGCTTCCTGGAACCATTAGTCCAGCCAAGCTCCCCAACCCTGGCAAGCCCCCCCCAGCCCTGAGAAGCCAGGGTTGGCTGCCCTGTTCCTGCACCCCCACTTTTTGGTCTGACTTCACTAACTCCCTGGAATGGGCCTGAGGCCCCTGGGGTGGGGGTGGGGGACTCTCATTCACTTCCCCAGGCAGATCGGGCTGGTCTTTGACCCAGCAGCTGTGTCCCCTTGGCCTTGGGGAGAACAGCTCAAGACCCAGGCCCCACCCCTTTCTGTCTCCCCTCCAGCTTTTTCCATTCTCAGCCCCTGGCTGTCCTTCCCCCACCTGCCCTCCTGGGGTCACCTCAGGCCCTAACTCCCCAGAGCCTGCAGAAGCTTGGAGAAGGTAGAAGTGGGCATTTGAGGCCAGGCTGCCTGGGGTCCTGCCCAAGGCTTGCTAGAATTGGGCTTCCCACACCCTCACCCCTTCCCTGCCTCCCACAGACATGATTGGTGTACGTTCAGGGGGTGGCCGCCCTGGTTCTGGCCCCCAGCTGGGCACTGGCCGAGGGACCCTCCGGCTCAGATCCCGCGGCCCTGCCACAGTAGAGGGTGTGGTGAGTATTCTACCCTGGGCCCAGCCCTCCTTCCCTGGGCTTCCATAGGTGGCTGCATCCTCCGTTAGCTGAGGGGCTCTGGGCACTACATTCAAATCTCCCTCTGCCACTTACCAGCTCTGGGACGTTTGCTGGGCAGGCAGGCCTCAGTTTCGTTGTTTGTAAAGTCAGGGGGATAGTAATACTGTCACAAGGTTGTGGTGAGGATAAGCTGTGGGTTAACATATGTAAAGTGGTGAAATAGCGTCCTGTACTAATAGGTAAAATTATAATTATATTCACACTCTTGTGATGTCTTTGTCCCTCCCCTCCGGCCAGCCCTCAGCCTTTGAGGAGAAGGCGATTGAGAAGGTAGATGACCTGCTGGAGAGTTACATGGGCATCAGAGACACGGAGCTGGGTGAGTGGGGACGCCTGGATCTGGGGATGGGTGCGAGCCTGGAGGAGGGGGCTTCTGGGTCCTGGATCTACCCTGAGTACCTCTGTCATCTATGCTTCCATTCTGCCTCCCCCACTTCGTTATCCAGCGGCCACCATGGTGGAGCTTGGAAAGGACAAAAGGAACCCGGATGAGCTAGCCGAGGCCCTGGACGAACGGCTCGGTGACTTTGCCTTTCCTGATGAGTTCGTCTTTGACGTCTGGGGTGCTATTGGGGATGCAAAGGTCGGCCGCTTCTAGGCCCTTCCAGACCTCTCAGTGACCTGGCTCCACTTGGTGGGAGTCCCCAGCAGGATGTCCACCATGGCCTGGACCCCCACATTCGGCTTGGACCTCTGCTCAACAGCCCAAGGATGATGCAGAATGGGGGCGGCGTCAGGCCTCTGCCCTACTCCAATCGGTACCACCCCTCCTCAGCTCCCACCCTGGCTGGGGTGCCTAGTCTCCTCTTGGGCTCCCCACCTACCTCAGCCGGGTCAGGCGCAGGGGTTTGGGGGAGGGACCAGCCAGATTGGGCGGCCACCCCCGCCCCCAACACTTTCCGCATCAGCTGCCAAACTGGTCTCTCATCTCCCTGGGGCCTGTTTGGGGGTCGTGACCTCCCTAGTTTCCTGCTGTAGGGAATGCAGAAGGGGGGCATCCCCCCTCGGCAAATGCAATAATGCCCTCCCCTCCATGCCCCACTCAGAGAGGAGCCCCCTCACCGGGGAGTCTATTACCTCCGCATTTGAAACACTAGTCTGCTGTGAACCCCCAACCTCCCTCCCTCCCCTGCCCTCTGTCTCCCTCAGCCCAGCCCCGGACAGAAGGGGCAGGAGGGAGGATGGCAGTGGACTTCTGTATCTGAATTTGCTGTCTTGAACATAACGAATCTATCTGCTGTTGGACCTGTGTGGCGGCCTGGGCTTCGGCTTCGGGGTGGGAGAAGGGGGTGAGCCAAGGCTGGGAAAGAATGTAGCAGCTGAAATCCATCCTCCTCAGGCTCCAAATTGAATTAGGAGCCTGCCTGGGCCAACCCCCCCAACCCGTTCTGCCTGATGAGGTTTCTGGCTGCAGGCCACCAGGCTTCCAGTCAAAGGCCCAAGCTTCCTGGCCTACTGAGGTTCAAATCTTGCTGTCTCTCAAACAAGACCTCCCACCACCTCAAGCCTAATGTGAACAGTGGGTGCCAGGCTATTGTAGCCCAGGGCCATAGGGAACACCAGGGCCGGGGCGGGGGGTGTGAAGCCTGGCTTGGGGGAAACAAATGGGGTGCCCAAGATGGAGGCCTGCCAGGGCAAATGCTGTGGGGAGGAGCTCTGCCCCCAAGACTGAGGGGAGCAGTCATGCTGTGGCCCCGTTCCTGCTGACTCCGGATGTGTGGGGTCTGCTGGCGTCCATGGCACGCCATGGTCTGCACTGGACATAAACCCAGTGTGCTTGTTTTGACAACCCACTTCATCTTCGAGGATTGAGTGGGGATCAGGGAAGGGGGGTGGGACCCTGGCCAGACCTGGAGGGAAGGGCAGGAATTGAAGCAAGGGGAGCCAGACCAGAGGTCCCTGCGGGAATGTCTGAGGTCAGCCCGCTCCCCGTTTTCATCTCTTCTTTCAAGAGGAGGGCGATGGGCCTGCTGGGGAGAAGGGACCTGGGAGGACAGGCTGGCCTTGAAGTGTGTGCACAGCCTGCGGTTGCAGTCTTGGGGTGGAAGGGAGACAGCTGTTGTTGGGGTCACTCTCAACATCTCTGGGCACCCATGTGTGCCTCCTGTCTCCAAGCTGGTAAATAGCTCAGGTCGTGAAGGGGTGTGGTCATGTGTCTCAGTGTTTAGACAGTGAGACTGTATCAGGGTGTTGGTGGTTTTTGACACCATCGAGGCAACAGAATGTAATGACTGTCTTTGTGTTCCAAGATGTTTGTGTGTGTAACTGGCAGCATCTATGTGAAGTGTAGCCATGTAAGGGCAGCTCGGGGTGTCCAGGGCTGTGTGTGTGTGTGTGTGTGTCTGTCTGTCTGTCTGTCTGTCTCCGGGTGTTGTCTGTGGGGTAGGTGTTGACCAGCTAGATCTCCAGATGTCCAGGAGGTGCCACTCCTTGTGTCTTGGGTGTATGGAGTGTATTTGTGGGACCTGCCTTGGACTGTTCGGGGGTGTCTGTGGGTGATAATGGAGTGTGGCTGGTGGGCTGTCTCAGAGGTAGGGGACTGTGTGTGTCCCAGTGCTGAGACTGGACTTCCCAGCACTTTCTCAGGGGTGTGTGTTTCAGCGTATCGAGAGATGTTAAAGCCAGTAACAATGTGGACACCTCTGGGGGTCCTGGGGGTGACACTGTCACAGTGCGTTAATGGGTATGACGATGGCTGACCCCACAGTTTTTGAGGAACATGGCTGCTGCTGAGCTGGGCACAGACTGACAGTGTCCAGTCTTAGGGTGTTAGGAGGTATGATGGTGTGTTTTAGAATGTGAGGCGGTGTGTGTTCCCCTACTGCTCAGGGCAGGAAGCAGGAAGTTTGTCCACAGGTGGCTTGGGACTTGTGTGTCTCAGGAGAGAAGCCCCTGGTCCCCAGGACTTTTGGTTCCCCTGCACCTCTTCAGCCTCCTCCCCTGCCCCTCCCGGGGTATGACTCGCTGCTGGCCCAGGCCTGAGCTTTAAGCCCCTGTTTAAATAGTGGGCGGGTCTCCTGGCCAAGCTGGGCCTGACCCAAACTGGTCCACGAGAGGCACTGCCCACCACCACCGACCCAACATCCATGAAGGCTTTGGCAGGGCAACAGGGTGTTGTGGCCCCTAAACAGGATTAGCCCCCTGACCTCGAAGTCCCTGTGGGGGCAGTGGCACCCCCTGCAGCCGCCCCAGCCCGCCCTGGGCGATGCTCACATTTTCCAGTGTTTAGATTTTATCCGCTTTATTTAATGAGGCAGGCGAAAGGCCCGCGCCTGGGGGAGGAGGGGAAGAGGGCTACTCCCGCCCTGCCAGGGGGAGGGGGTCACGGGGAACCAGGCCAACTCCCCAGAAGCCCCCTTCCTGATGGGGCAGCTGAGGTCCAGAGTGGCCCCTGCCCATTGCCAGGAACACATAGGGGTCTCTGCCACCCCAGGCCCCCTGTGGGCGCGAGATGGCTGGAGCGGCCCCTGGAGGCGGGAGTGGGCAGCGGGAGGAGGCAGAGAGCTGAGGAGCCGCCCCAGGAGGGAGGGAGAGGGAGCGGCCTGGCCTGCCAGAGAGCTCTGGTGCAGCGGGTGCAGCAGGCAGCAGGGGCAAGCAGCAGGCGATGGGTACCTGGAGTCCCAAGCTGTGTGGGTAAGAAGACTGGTGCATGAGGATCTCTGGTGGGGTTGGAGGGTTTGGAAGGATGGGACCATGGCTACTTCAGTCTCTCTGTCCTGTGTTCTTGACTCCCAGCCCCACCTGCTTGTCCCTGTCAGTCTTACTGTCTGTCTAACCGCCTTTCCTATGTGACCAGCAGGCTGTTCTGCCCTCTCACTCCTCACCTCCAGGTTATTAGGGATGGGTGGTTCTGGGTCCACCTTGAGGCCTTTGGGGCAGGGACCTGGAGCTGGCAGGAATAGGAACCGGGGGGCATCCGCAGTGAGGCAGCTGTGGTCAGGGGTAGAGCCAAAGTGAGACAGTAATAGAACTCAGAGATGGGAGTGTGGGGGACAGGGATTGTGGAGACAGAGATGTGGCCGTGGGGAAAAGGACAATGTGGTGGGGAGAGATGTGGCAGAGGTGGGGCTTTGAGCATCAAACATGGGACTGGAAAAAGGGTGACATGTGATGGTCAGGGATGGGGCAGTAAGGTCAG
Organism: Spilogale gracilis; assembly: GCA_004023965.1. NCBI lineage: Eukaryota > Metazoa > Chordata > Mammalia > Carnivora > Mephitidae > Spilogale > Spilogale gracilis. The sequence goes on from PITA01003329.1 coordinate 91,910, forward strand.
GTGGGGACCTGCGATCAGAAATGGGTCAGCGGGTGTCAGATGGAACCAGGGGCAAGGAATTCACTGTGATGCAAAAATGAGAAGTGGGTGTCAGACAGAGGTGGATCCATGACGCCCAGAGGTGAGGACAGACTCCCCGGGGGATGGGGTGGGGGGGGTGGTGAACCGAGGTGGACGGAGAAAGTGGTGAGGGCAAGAGTGAAGTTGCACTCAAGAGATGGGCTGACAAGGCAGAGGAAGAGAAAGGGGTCGGGAATGGCGCAGTCAGGGTCATCTGGAGTTGCTGTGGGCAGAGTCGACAGAAGAATGCCATGGCATCACACAGGTCCGGGCGATCCTAAGTGGGGCTGCCTACTAGTTCCATTCGGATGGTGGGTGATGTGCTCCTAGCCGGCCTCACCATGCCCTCCTCTCCTCTCCCCAGCCTCAACCCCAGCACCTGACATGAGTCTCTGCAAGCCCCTCAATCTGAGCCTGGCGGGTGAGGCGACCACGTGTGCAGAGCCCGGGGCTCCCAACGCGTCAGCCGGGCCGCCGTCCGGCCGGGCCGGTGCGTCGCCGGCGCTGCCCATCTTCTCCATGACCCTGGGCGCCGTGTCCAACGTGCTGGCTCTGGCGCTGCTGGCGCAGGCCGCGGGCCGCCTGCGGCGCCGTCGCTCGGCAGCCACCTTCCTGCTGTTCGTCGCCAGTCTTCTGGCCACTGACCTGGCGGGCCACGTCATCCCGGGGGCGCTGGTGCTGCGCCTGTACGCGGCGGGCCGCTCGCCCTCCGGAGGCGCCTGCCACTTCCTGGGCGGCTGCATGGTCTTCTTCGGCCTGTGCCCGCTGCTGCTGGGCTGCGGCATGGCGGTGGAGCGCTGCGTGGGCGTCACGCGGCCGCTGCTGCACGCGGCGCGGGTCTCCACCGCCCGTGCACGCCTGGCGCTGGGCGCGCTGGCCGCCGTGGCTTTGGCGGTGGCGCTGCTGCCGCTGGCGCGCGTGGGTCGCTATGAGCTGCAGTACCCCGGGACGTGGTGCTTCATCGGCCTGGGCCCGGCGGGCGGGTGGCGCCAGGCGCTGCTCGCCAGCCTCTTCGCCGGCCTCGGCCTGACCGCGCTGCTCGCCGCGCTCGTATGCAACACGCTCAGCGGCCTGGCCTTGCTGCGCGCCCGCTGGCGCCGCCGCTCTCAACGGTGTCCTCCGGCATGCGGCCCCTATGGCCGCAGTCGCCGGGGGGCGCGCGCACCCCGCTCAGCCTCAGCCTCGTCCTCTTCGTCCGTCGCTTCGGTCCCCGGCGGCTCCCCGGGCCGTGGCTCAGCGCGCAGAGCCCGCGCTCACGATGTGGAGATGGTGGGCCAGCTCGTTGGCATCATGATGGTGTCGTGCATCTGCTGGAGCCCGCTGCTGGTGAGGGGCGCACACGCCCCTCCGGCCAGGCTCCTCCCTGCCGCCCCAACTCCTTTTCCTCCTAGGATACCCGGGTTCTCTCCTTTTCCCAGCCGGGTCCCCACCCCCCGAGGCTCCTACCTGTCAGAAAAGATCGCCCTTTGGCCTCTTCCTCTGACATCCCATTCCCTCCACCCAGTCCCCTTTTCTTACGCCTGCCTGGGGTCTTTGTAGTTCACCTTACCCTGGCAGGCCTTCCTCCCAGCCCCACCCCTCAAGGCCCGGAAGCTTCAGTCCCGGGCCCCTTCCACCACCACCTCGCCCCGTTTCTCTTCTCCCCTTGGTCCTCAGTGCTTCGGGATACCTGGGACTTCTCTCCCTTTCTCTTGAGCCCCCACTCACGGAAGGCCATTGCTTCTGCCACTTCTTTGCCCCTCTCTCCGTAGTTCCTTCTTAGGAAGACTTCCATTTTCCCGCCCTGTGAGCCCCTGCTCCTCCTCACAGCTCTCTTACCTTCCGGCCACGCTCCCATCCATCCCAGCCCCACCCTTGGCCAGCCCCCTTCTCTTCCCCCTGCCCCACCGCTCACACCGGCTTCTTCCGCAGGTGTTAGTGGTGCTAGCCGTCGGGGGCTGGGGATCCAGCTCTCTGCAGCGGCCGCTGTTTTTGGCTGTGCGCCTCGCTTCATGGAACCAGATCCTGGACCCCTGGGTGTACATCCTGCTGCGCCAGGCGGTGCTGCGCCAACTGCTTCGCCTCCTGCCCCCGAGGGCCGGCACCAAGGGCAGCCCTGCTGGGCTGGCCCTAACTAGGAGCGCCTGGGAGGCCAGCTCACTGCGCAGCTCCAGGCACAGTAACCTCAGCCACCTGTAGGCGAGCCGGGAGTCCCAGCGGCTAAGTCAGACCACTCCGGGCCGGACCCAGGACCGCAGCGCGGAGCCTTTGGGGAATAAAGCCATTTTGCGGACCTGCGCTGGGCCTGTGTCGGGTCGGGGCTGCAGCACCCCTGAGACCAGGCGGGGGCGATAGACGCGCCGCCTGAGCCTCCCGGGTGTGCAGTTCTGCGACCTTCCACGCAGAGGCGCCGAGAGGAGAGGCGCGGAGCTGGAGCTGCTGGAGCATGCGCAGAAGCCACGGCTCCAGTCCAAGAGCCCTGGCTGTTGTCAGAGCAGAGCAGCTGAGTTGGAATCCCAGGCGCCTTTCGCTCCTGCCGCCGCCAGGGCTGACCCCAGCAACAATTCTCTCATTGTGGCCCTGCTCCTCTAACACACGCCCAAGACCTTACCCCCAAACCACACCCCATCAGGGCCTCCAACTCCAGTGTCCCTAAACACAGCTCCCAACCCTGTCCCATCTCAGTCTGCCCATGCTCCCCACCATACTAAGACCCTGGGGTCCCCACCTTTCCTTAATCCTCAAGTGACCCCTATACCATACTATAACCCAGGGCATCTCCCTGTCATTCCTTATGCCCCTGGTCACCCACTGGATCTGCCCCCACCAACTCTCCCCACTTCCAAGTACACGACCTTCCCACCCTTCGCTCCCGGCCCATGCCCCTATTACTGAACACATGAGGAGCCAGAGGATGCATGGATGGGGCAAACCCCAAAGGCCTTTTTAAAAACTACTGAGAGCTTGGTCAGGGCAGGGGCAGGGGAGAGGGCTAGGAGCCCCCGGCCACAAAGTCGAAGTCCTGGAAGGCTGCCTGCTCTGTGGCAGTGAGGGGCCGTGCGTCGCGGGGTGGGCTCAGCATGGGGGCCTCCCCTGTGAACTCCTCGTCGAAGTTGCTAACATCAGTGTGGCCTGACAGTGTGGGCACGAAAGGAGGCGGCAAACGCCGGGCCAGCAGAGTGTCCCATCCCAGTGTCTAAGTGGGGGAGAAGAGGGAGAGAGAAAGAGGTCAGTGGGGGTGGGGGGTTGTGTGCAGACTGCAGGAGGGGCCAAACCCTTGTGCCCCATCCAGCTATGCATCTGTGGGGATTAGCATAAGGAGTCACAAGACAGAGGGGTCAAGTGGGGTCCCAGTTAAGATCACAGTGTAAGCATGGGGAGCCCTAAGGTGGGAGAGAGGGTGCCTGGAGTAGATGAAGGTGTAGGAGGGTCAGTAGGTGTGAAGGAGGGGGAGGAAATAGACATGACAACGCTGGAGGAGAAGTGCCTAGATCTTGGTAGGGGAGAAATGAATAGGCCCTGGGCAAGGGGGGCAGGGGATGACCAGCTCTCTGGTGGGGAGTTGGCCAGGCACTTGGGGTGACCTCACCCTGTAGAAGGGCTGCTTTTTCACATCCTCTGCGTCCCTCTCGCTGGATCCCAACCTCCGCTCTGGATTCCTCCGCAGCAGCTGGGGGGAGGAGAGGCATCAGTCTTCCCCTTCCTGGCCCCGAGGCCCTCCCCAGGCCCAAGTTAGGGGGCTCCTCACCCTGCGCATGATGCCAATGGCTTCAGCTGACAGGAAGCGTGGGTAGCGAACCTCATCATTGACTATGCTGTCAAATACCTCCTCCTCATCGTCCCCTGGGAATGGGGACTGGGGACAAGGAGAGGCAGAATGAATTAGGCCCCTCCCCTGGCCACTCCCCTCCCAGCCCCTCCTGAGCCTTTTTCTCCCAGCACAACTCCACCTGGGTGCTGGCTGATGTGGGAAGCTAAGCACCCATTTTACAGACGCAAAAACTGACGTTAGGGAGGCAAAGCCAGCTGTCCCCATCACACAGCACATGGATGCACCTTTTGATCCCACCCTTAGGCACAAGCAGTTTCCAGTGTAATCCCAGGGTCAGGCAGGGTAGGGGCAGCCTAGGACCTCACCTCGCCAACCAGCATCTCATAGAGCAGCACGCCCAGCCCCCACCAGTCCACTGCCCGCGTGTAAGATGTGTCTGTCAGCACCTCGGGGGCCAGGAACTCCGGGGTCCCACAGAATGTGCTGGTCCGGTCCCCATAGCCCATCCCTGGGGGCAGTAGGGCCATGTGAGGTTATGAGGGGAGGGGAGCTCCCAGTGGTAGCCCAGCCCAACATGGGGTGGCCCAGACAGCCAGCCCCATCACAGGGTCAGGGTGGAGGGTAACCCAGGAAGGGCTGGGGACTCCATTCTCTCCCCCACTCTGTCTAATCCCCAGAGGCCAGCCCTTTAAATCCCAGTCCCGCCTCTCACCCTCCTTGCAGAGGCCAAAGTCTGCGATCTTGACATAGCCCTCGGTGTCCAGGAGCAGATTGTCCAACTTCAGGTCCCTGTGATGGGTTGGGGGGATGTAAAGAGGGATGAGGGATGCTCTGAGCCCTGCTGAAGCCTGAGGGCCCCCAGTGGGCAGTGCACACATTCAGGAGCAGGTGCACCCAAGGGCACACACCTGTAGACGATCTTGTGTTCATGGAGAAACTGCAACCCCAGCACCACACACGCTGAATAAAAGCTGCAGAGAAAAGCTGGTGTGATGGAGCCAGGCCTCCCAGCAAGGCAGGCTGGCCACAGAAGCCAGGCTCCCACATCCTCAAAAGCTCCCCAGGAGGCTGGGGTGGGGGGAAACAAGGGCCAAAGGGTGGAGAGGCAGGAAGGAGGCTGTCACCGCCTGTTGGGGGCCAAGGCATTGGATGGGGAGCTCACACAGCGCGAGGCTCTGAAAACACGTCACTGTGGATGTGCAGCATGAGGTCCCCGCCCGCCGAGTACTCCATCACGAAGCACACGTGCTCTGGCGTCTGGAAACAGCCGAACAGGTTCACCAGGAAGGGATGTCCTGCTTTGGTCACTGCGGCCAAGATCCGCTTCTCACACATCAGGCTGGGCAGGGTAGGGGGCGGGGCTCAGAGACCACAGCAGCCTACCTCCCAACCCCAGCTCCCACACTCCCACGAAGAAGTCCTTGATCATCAGCTGATTGTTGAGGATCTCACATGGCTGTGCAACCTTGGGCAAGTTTCTTAAGATTTCTGAACCTCAGTGGCTTTGTCTGCTAAACAGGCACCCCGAAGCCACCTGTCATCCTAGCAACAGCCCCCCAAGTATCCCTTTAGGGAATACAGCCAAGATGGGCTAATTGGAGCACCCATTTTCCTCGCCAGAAATTGGCTTGGGAATGGGCAAGCCAAGGTAGTGGGGCTCAATCTCAGGATTCCTGCTGGTGTTATTAAAGAAGAAGGGCTAAAAAAGTAGATAAGTCTTACACTGCGGGGATAGGGGGCTATCTCCGCCCCCAGGAGAGGACTATAAGCAAAGCCCACAACAAAGAAAGCCGAGAGATGTTATCTAGGCACCTGGATATAGCCATGCCTGAAGGCAGTCCACCCCTGGACTTTTCTGACCCAGACCAATAAATTCCTCTTTTGCTTAAGCCTATCTGAGTTGGGTTCCTGATTAACAAAAGGATGTTGGGAAGATCGGGGACAATCTCCGTGCCTCTACTGGGCCTTTCTACAGGGGGCCAGATATTGTAGAATGTTCTAGATGCATCCTCTTACTTAATCCACCTGACAACCTGCAAGAAAAGTATTATTACCCCCCTTTTATAGATGGGGAGGCTAAGGATCAGAAGGGCAAAGTGACTTCCCCAGGGTTTCTAAGGACATTTGTGGCAGGAGTGGGATTTGAACCCAGGGCCCTGACCCAAAGCAGAGGCGGGGCAATGGTACCATTAAGTGTATAGGCTTCAGAGCCTGAGCCCCTAGGTTTGAATCCCCGACCTGCTGCTTACTGGCTTTGTGACTGTGCAACTTGCTCAACCTTTCTGTGTCATCAGCAGAATGGGAACGATAACAATATTTACCTCATAGGGATGTCATGGAGAACAAATGAGTTACTGAACATAAAGCGCATAGTGGGTCCTTTCTAAGAGTTATTATCTTAAGTACCAGCTTAATAAGTGCCAGTAACTGTTATGAATCACTGTCACAGCAGCTCCAGAGAGGGGACTGCTTGGTCTCCCATTTCCCAGAAGAAAAGACTGAGGTTCTCAGAGGGTTTAGGCCAGCTCCCCACCTTTCAACCTCATCTCGGGCCACAATGTCGCCTTTCTTCAAAGCCTTGATGGCGAACAACTCCCCGCTGGGCCGGAATTCAGAGAGCAGCACCTGGAACCACAGTGGGCAGCGATGGCTTTCGTGGCCAGCCAGGGACTCCCTGTTCCCCCAACTCCTTGCCCCCAGCCTCACCTTTCCAAAGTGACCCCGACCAAGCACTGCCAGGAATTTGAAATCCTCGAGGGTCAGTGGTGACTTCCTCAGAGGGCTGTGGAGAGAGGACATTGGTGGGAACAAGGAAAGCAGGCAGGGAGGGAGTGGATGATGAGTGGGGGAGGGGTGTCACCTGCACAAGGCAGAGCCTGGGATCTCCTGAGTCTCTGAAGGCAGGTCAGGGGTGGTGGCAGTTTCCTGAATCGGGGAACTCTGTAGCAGAGAGAGGGAGGTCAGAGGTACCCCATAACCACAGTAGCCACCAAGGCTCCCATCACCTCTCTGACCTCACTTCTCCTCCCACTCGTCCTCTTGCTCACTGCCCTCCAGCCACACTGTCCCTCTCATTGTCCCCTGAACAGTGTTTCCTGTTTCCAGCCCAGGACCTTTGCAAAGGTCTCTCCCTGAAGTCTCTTTTCCACTGACATTGGCATGGCTCCCCCCTTCCCTCCTTTAGGCATTCATTCAGATGTCATCTTTGGAGGCAGTCAGCTGGCCATCACAGTAAGTAACTAGCAGAACCCCTCCTTCCCCCACTGGCAAACACACACACACACACACACACACACACACACACACACACACACTCCCTGACCCCTTTTGCTTTTTTTTTTTTTTCATGCCGTGAATATATTTTATTGTTTACCTACATATTTCCTTTATGGGTATTTGCCCTAAGAGCTACTTAATTCCTCATAGCACATGCGTGCTTGTAACTTTGAAGAGAGTCAAAATTACTATTGCAAATGGGAACATATGGCAACTGGTTCATCATGCACTACAGACACAGTCCAAATAGGTGTCTGTTGGGGCACACGGGCCTCCCGAGCCCCTGCCACCCTCCCTAGAGCCAGTCCCCGCTCATGATCTCCTTTCTATATATTTTCTATACCCACACAAGCGAAAGTGATGGTAGAGGCTTCATTTTCCTTGCACCCACTGCCGATAACATCCTCGTCCTGCCTCTGCTACTAGACAACACGTCTGGACAATCACCCTCTGCCAACCCTGGGAGGCCAGCCGCACTTGTCACAGACATGCACTACTCCACTCTGTCTTTTATTTAGCACTGGCTCTCCTCCGGATGGACTCTGACACGTTCACTTTCGCCCACATGAAGCCACTGCGGCGAACCTCGTGGAGGTGCATGTGTGTGAGGGTCCAGGCTTGGAATTCCTGGGTCAAGACGACTTCCATTTTTAGCTCAGCCAGCTGTGCCCTCCCAAGGAGACGCGACAATCTACACACCTTCTGCCAACTGCCTGTTTCCCCGTGTCCTGCCCAGCATTTGGTGGTATTCAACTTTTGGATTTTGTTTTGCCAAACTCATCTCAGGATGTATCTCATTATATTATTATTATAAATATAATACAGAAGCGTATACTATCATCTTCAGGTATTTTCAGTGAGGTATGAAATGCATTCCGTGAGCTGGGCCAAGGGGCCTGCACCTACAGACGTGTCCACCTGGGTGTGCGTCACACGGGGCGGGGTGGGTAAACCAGGTTTTCTAGTCTCTGAGCTGAGACTAGCTTTTACATTTCTCAAGGGTTGGGGGAAAATCGAAATGAGAGTGCTATTTTGGGATCGGTGAAAGTGATATGACATTCAGACTTCCGTGGCCATCAGTGAAGCTTTAGCGGAACACATATGCCCACAGGTGTATGTCCGTATCACCTAGGGCTGCTTTCTACAATGGCAGCATCGAGTCGTGACCGAGACTCTCTGGCCCACAAGGGCAAAGATACTGACTCCGTGCCCCTTCATGGAAAAGGTGCGCGTGCTGATCTCTGACCTCTAAAAGATGTACAACGTCGCCATGGCCCCGACGGACTGCCTTGTAAATTCCCTCCTATCAGTAACCCCCCAGCTAGAGAAAACCACCATCCTGACTTCTAGCCTGGAAGTGAGTTTTAGACATGCCTGTTTTATGGACCAGTGCACAGAGCACAGCAAGATGAAGCAGTTTTCCGTGGGTTACACAGCTACTGGCGGAGGAGGGGCATGGGACCCAGGTGGCCTGGCTCCTGAGCCCATGTTTTTATTCAGGATAGAGAGTGGGACCCTGCTTCTAGCAGAGATGCGTGACCCAGGGAAGTTCCTGGTGGCCTCTGGGCTTTGAGGTGGAGGGAGGCCTGGAGGAGAAACCTTTGACACTGCCCAAGCCAGGCCTAGGGGGAAAGGAGTGGGACACTCACCAGGCTCGATGGGCTGGAAAGAGGACCCAGAGGACTCTTCTGGGGCGAGCTATCCAAGTCAGCCCCGAGGTTCAGCTTCTCCACAGATATATCACTGTAGAACAAGGGACGAGAGTGTGTCTGGGATCCAGCACCCTGGCAAGTGATCAGGGACAGCCTAGACCGCAGGAACCTCCCTTCTCACCCTGTGACCCGGGCCTCGGGTCCCGGAGAAGCCCCAGGGCTGAAGGTGCCTGTGCCTGTGGCATTGGGGATGAGTCTTCGAAGCAGCCGCACCCAGGTGGCAACATCTATATTCATCTGCCTAGCGCGCTGAAATGCTTTCCCTGGAGGGACATGGATAGTGGTCACCCTTCATGATACCCCGCGACCCCTGGCCTCTTCCCCATTTTACCCATCCCCTCACCTTGTTGCTTGGAGAAAATTTTCTTCTGCCTTCGGAGCCGGGGTATCCTCTCAATGACAGGGTTGCGGAAGGTAACCTGGGGAGAGGGGCCAATGGGTGGGAACCCACCCCCACCTCTAGGTGGTGGGGAAGCCCTTAGGAGCATAGGAATGCACACCCTTATGTTTTGGGAGCTCCAATCACTGTGGTACCTCATCCAAATACAGCATATTGAGAGGATGTAATATATTACGGGAATAGAAAAGCAATTCATTGCCTGGTGGGGCTGTTTCCCAAAGTGCCATCTTAGAAAGGCAAGAAGGAGGCGACCAAGCCTTCCTGTAGGGGTGGGGGTGTGCAGTCTGACCCAAGAAGATGTATGCAACTCCAGCAAGGTCCTACATCATCTAGTGTCTTGATTCCCCGAGTGTGGTCCCGGACCAGCAGCATCACAGGGGGACGTGCCAGAAATGCAGATTCCCAGACCCTCACCCAGACCCACTGAATCAAAAACATGAGGGTGGGGCCCGGCAATCTGTGTTTCAACAAGCTTTCCAGTTGATGTGGGAAAGCCACTGGTCTAGTTGAATTCTCCCAACTCCAAAGCATCTTCTAGAAGGTGCTAAAGTCACAGAACTGTGTGACTTTATGTGTGTCTGATATGGTTGCCACTAGCCATGCAAGGCTATCTAAATTCAGTAAAATCTAAGTAACATTAAAACTTTAGTTCCCAAGTCACCCTAGCCAAACTTCAAGTGGCTGGCAGTTAATACACTAGATGGTGCACATATAGGACATTTCCACCTACAAAAGAATGCAACTATTATAGGCTCATCCACAACAGAATTCTAGAAAGTTCTATTGGCTGGTGTTTTGGTGGAGGCAGAAAAACCAGACTGCTTTAAGGGAACCTTGAGGGTGAGCAAGACTGCTTCAGAATACGCCCCCACCCCCACCTTTCCCACTTGGTTTTGGCCAGTCTTCCTAATGGAAGAACAATTTCATTGCCCTGCCACCAAAGTCGGCCTCTCTCCTGCTCTTTTCTTCAGGGGTCCTTGGTTATGAGATCCCATCAGAATTCCCACATGGAGACATGGATATGAAACAAGGCACATGTATATGTTAGGGGTACACTTAAAGAATTTTTGAGGAAATTTTTGGCTGAATGAGGGCGGCCAGTGGCTTTCTTTCTGTCTCTGTTTCCTCGTCTATCAGATATGACTAATGATGATCCCTCCTGAATTGGGTTGAAGTGGGCCGTTGTGAGGATTAACAAGCTAATGTTGGCAAAGGACGTAGGACAGGGCTTGGCTCACACCACAAGTGACCAGAGAGTGGTAATGCTTGGAGATATTTCTGATTGTCACAACTTGGGGGGAGAGTAGTGCTGGTTTCCTGTGGGTGTAAACCAGGGATGCTTTTTAAAACCCTGCAGGGCAAGGCACCTGGGTGGCTCAGTGGGTTAAGCCTCTGCCTTTGGCTCAGGTCATGATCTCAGGGTCCTGGGATCGAGGCCCACATGGGGCTCTCTGCTGGACAGGGAGCCTGCTTCCCCCTCTCTCTCTGCCTGCCTCTCTGCCTACTTGTGATCTCTCTGTCAAATAAATAAATAAAATCTTTAAAAAAAAAAAAAAAAACAACCCCACAGGGCAACTGAGAGTGATCCAACCCACTAGGGCACACTTGTCCATAGTGCCAAGGGTGGGACATCCTGATTTAGACCCTAATCTTGACACTAATGCAGAAGGAATTTCTACCAGACTGTAGCTCTGATAACAATCTCTCTGACATATTGCTTGCTTTTTCTTTTCTTTTTTGGCTTGGCAAAATTTTTTAATTTCTTTTTTTTTTTTAATTTCTTCCTTTGGAACAAAACCAATCCCAGCTTAAGTGGTGTCACTGAGGTAACTAATTACACGTATTTTTCTATCGAGGTTCAGAGACCAATCCAAAACAGATCTTCTCCTTCTAGAAAACCGGGAGCAGGAGATGCAGGAAGTATTTCTGCAAGGTCAGGGGTCAGGGCTGTACCTCAGCCACCAGGCAGCCCTGGGGTTCCATGTCCAGCTGCACCTCATGCCTCTCGTTGTCCAGGAAATCCTCCAACTTCAGGAATTTGAGGGCGCACAGGCCCCGCTGGTCCCTCCAGAACACGGCCAACTCCAGTTCCCGAGCCTTGAGGGAGAGGAGGTGGGCCATCACTGGGGGCGCCCCAGGTCTAGAACCCCTCCTCCTCCTCCAGGCCCTGCCATCCCCCCCACCTAGCTCACCCTTTCCAGCTCCAGAGTGAAACTCTGGTCCCAGGCATTGGGGCCACACGGCTTCCAGGATGTCTGCCCCACCACTGCGTTATCCAGCTTGAGCACAGTGCTGACCTCGCCTGGAACGGGGTGAGGGCGAGGGGGCCAGAAAATGTTTGGAGTCGGGGGCAGCATAGCTTGTAACTTAGTAAAGAAGTACTCCCCTCCCTGCATTACATCCTGCCACGTGACCCTGACAAAGCTTTATGGTTTTGCCTTTCACCTCAAGGCGTTTAACCGACTTCCAGTGGATTTCTGGGTGTTGTGTGAGGTAGAGATACAAATTCACTTTTATGTCATATGCAGCTTTCAGCTATATACTCCTAAGAATTCACCCTGGAAAAATGCATGCAGGTATAGAGAGATGCGTGCGCACACACGCACACACGCACACACGCACACACACACACACACACAATGCTTGCGTAATGGCCCCAAACTAGAAATATCTATTAAAAGGAGAACTAATATATAAACTATAAACAGCCTTATTAACTGACATTCAACTACTACTACTTTACTTCAAAAAGCCTCAACAATTTGATATGGTTCAGTCTAAGACAATGGGCTATTAGACAGGAGTTAAAATGAATGAATGAACTATAGCTTCATGCAATGATGTGGATAAATCTAAAACAGTGTTAAATGGAAACAGCCATCACCATGGAAACATTCTGTATCATTCCACATATGTAAAGTCCAAACACGAGGCAAGATTAAATTACGTTTTTTAGAGATGCACATAGATGCTAAAACTACAAAGAAAAGCAGGGAAATGATAACCATACATCAGGACAGTAGCTACCTCTGGACAGAGGAAGGGAGAAGGGGCAAGGGGGTTTCCAGAGAGTTCTATTTCTTTCTTTTCTTTCTTTTTTTGAGAGTTCTATTTCTTGACCTGGGTGGTGGTACCATGGGTGTTTGCTTCATTGTTATTCTTTTTTCTACATACTTTTTTGTACATATTAGGTTTTTAAAATTGTAAATATAAAATTTGCCATTACAATCACTTTTAAGAGTACAGTTCACACTATTGTACAGCTATGCCACCGTCCATCTCCAGAACCTTTTTCACCTTCCTCAACTGAAACTCTGTACCCATTAGACAATCTTCCGTTCTCCCCTTCCCACCCAGCCACTGGCAACCACCTTCTTCTATCTCTATGAACTGGACTACTCTAGTTCCCTCCTAGAAGTGGACTCATACAGGACTTGTCTTTTTGTGATAGGCTAATTTCACTCTGTGTGATGTCCTCAGGTTGATCTGTGTGCAGCCTGGGTCAGAATGCCCTTCCTTCTGAAGGCGGACTGCTAACCACCCTACTGTGCACACATACCACATTTTGTTTGTCAGTTCGTCCGTCAGTGGATACTCATGTCGCTAACACACTTTAGCCAGTGTGCATAATGCTGCCAAGGACGCGAGTGTCCAGATATCAACCTGAGTCCCTGCTTTCAACTCTTCTGGGTATATACTCAGAAGTGGGATCGTTGATCATAGGGTAATGCCAGGTTTAATTTTTTTGAAGACCTGCCATAATGTTTTTCACAGTGGCCGAACCACTTCACCTTCCCAACAGAGGGGTCTAATTTCTCTACAGCCTCCCTAACACTTGTATATTTTTTTTGGTAAACAATCCATCCTACTGACTGGAATATACTAGTTTTTTTAAAGTGTTAACATCCCAGGATCCCCACAGCATCTCATCCCTCCAGTCCTCAACGCCCACTCACTGGTGTTTTCGGCTTCCACTTTGAGGCTGCTGCGGCCACTGAGGCTTCCACTTCGGCTGTAAAGGCCCCGGGCTGGGCGGCTCAGGAAGGTGGAGCGGTTGTCGGGGGTCCCAGGGCCCCCCACCGAGGGGGAGGGGTTCCACGGGATAGTCTCTGGAAGATCCTTGCAGCCCACCACACGTACCTCCAGGGTTCCTGAGGGAGGGGCAGGCTCAGGGGGGCACGCAGGTGGGCCAGGCCAAGGGAAGGGACTGCAGGGGGCGTGGGCATGTTCAGAAGTGGCCAGCATATAGCTGTGAGTTGGTGAGGGACAATAAGGGTCGGGCAGGGGGGTCTGATATTGGGATGGCTGTGCCCAGAAGTGAGAAATATGGGACAAGGGGGAGGGAGCGAGGCTGGGGCAGGCCAGGCTGGGGAGGGTCTCTGAATGCTTGGGATTTAGTGACAGAAGATAGGTTTAAGGCATAGGTCAATGATCCAGGCAGTGGTGAGCCGGGTTGGACTAGGAGGTCCACGGTAGGATTCAGGGAGTGGATGTGAGGTCCGAGATGGGGGCAGGGGTCTAGCGTAAGGCTGGTCTAAGGGAGAAGCAGTGGCTGGGGGGTCTAAGGAGGGAGGAGCTAGCTGGCTTTGGGGTTGGGGGCAAACAATGGTTCAAGGCTAAGGGTTCTGAGTGAAGGGTTGTGAGACTGGGCTGGGGAGCTACAGCTGGAAGAAAAAAGGCCAGGTAGGGAGGGGTAGTTATGGGGACATGGTGGGCATGGGGGCAAGACTCCAAAATCAGAGGGCAAGCTGGGGCCAGAAGTCCAGAGTGCATGAGTCCCAGGGCTACAGGGTTGAGGTGGGGAATAGAGAATAGAGGAACAGTAGGATGGGAGTCCAGAGGTAAGGAAAGCAGAGATCTAGGTTAGGGGTCTCAGGACTTGGGGGAGAGGTTGATAGTATAGAACCGGGACGTGGGGTCTGGGTAGGGCAGGTGGGGACCCACCTGTGAGTGGCGCGGGCTTGCACAGGGTGCTATAGTGTGTGGGGGGGAAGGGTCCAGCCAGGCGAGCACTGAAGGCTGCAGAGGAGACCGCAACAAGCTCCTCTCGTAGCAGCCGGCCCTTTGGATGGTCTGCAGGCAACTCCCCCAGCCGCCGCTCCAGCGCCTCCCGCAGTAGCCCCAGCTTCTGGTTGGACTCCGTTAGCTTCTCCTGGGCCTGTAATAGGAGGGACAGAGTGGAGCTGGGCTGGGATCTGCCTGTGTTACCTGGCCCAAGCCCTCAGACCTTCTGGGTGCTATCCCTGGGCTCCCCAGAAAGCTAGCCCCCTCACCCCCCCACCCCAAGCGGGCCTGGTTGATGCCCCACCCCTGGCCGACGACCCGCCCCACCGAGGCACGCCCCTTGCTGAAGCCTCACCCCTCAAGGCCTGCCCCTCACTGAAGCCCCACTCCTCACCTCGCTGACCGCCTTCCGGTCTGGGGCCTTGGCTGCACTGAGCAGACGGAGCACATTCTTGGCCCCCTCGGCCACGGCGTGCTCCACTCGGAAGTGGTGCCTCAGCTCCTCGATGCGCAGCTCCACGGCCCCCAGGTCTGGACTCCCTGCAGGCATGGGGCACCAGGTTAGGACCCAGGTCCAACCACCCCAGCCCCAGACATGCACTCATGCGCAGGGACAGGCACTGGCCACAGATATACCAACCACCAAGATGCATCATGTTTTTCCCACGCGAGGGGTCATGATCAGTCAGGCACACTTGCACCCAGAATCAAGCACTCTTTTTCCAAACATGCACAGGGACCATCCCAGGGACAGAGCTGGGTGGTCATACAGGGACAGTCATATCCAGTGATAGGTACACTATCAACACAGGCTGAAAGGACAGACATGTTGGCAGGGTCCCATTTCATCCCCAGGGACTGTCACAGGAACACTATGGGCATTTGGACAACCAGAAGGAGAAAGTCACACAGGCATGGGGACACATGGAGACAGTGTGGCCAGATTTATCAAAAATCACAAATGTAAACGCCCTCCGATTCAGCAATCGCAGTTCAGGAACTTTATCCCATAGAAACACCTCTGCACTTGACGTGTATATGGGTATTCACTGCAGCCTTCTTTCTAGGAGCAAACGATTGGAAACAACCCTGTTTCTTGTGGGAGAAGTCTGGGTAAATGAATGTGACTGTCCACACGGTGATATATAAAGCAGTTGGGAGCACGAGCACAAGGCCACTGTCACACAGAGATCATCACACTGTCACTGACAGGGTAACAGTGGCATTATCGCTTTGTCACCAGTGTAGGTACGCTGTCACCCATAGGCAGAGGAACACACACTCTCACAAAGACACAGTCACACTGCTACAGAGGGACATTGTCATAGGGCAGAGAGAGGTGATCGTAAGACACAAATATCCTTATGGGACACATTTACACTATGGCAAAACTCCTGGGGCTCTGACTCTACCCCCAGGAAGAAACATAATCCTCATGGATAAGGCATGAGGACAGGCAAAGAAATGCCATCACCCTGTCACACTGGCATGGCAGCATCACCAATACCCACAGGCTCAGAGACCCAACGCTGCAGGGAAACAGATTGGCTATGTGCCAGTATGAAGTCCCAGGGGCACAGCCATGGCTACAGTCACCCAATGGCATAGGGATAGGCATAAGGACACTCTCTCACCAGAGGCACAAGGCCATGGTCACATGACCCATGGCTGTAGGTTCCCCCAGTCTCCCTGTCCTGTCTACTGACCCTAACTCAGATCATGGCACTCAGAGAGAGTCATGGCAGCACTCACAGGCGTGTGACACACAGACACAGCATCACAGGGACCCAGAGAGCCTCAGGCACATCCTCTTACAAACATAGTCACAATCTCGCCCCTAGGCCTGCTCTCATATGTGCCCAGAGAGTCACCAAGACTCTTAAGCTTACTGGGACAAAACTGCCAGTAATCAAGGTTACTATGTCACCCAGAGGCACAGGGACATGATCACACCATCATACACAGTCACTGAGAAGCCCGTGTTGGTATTCCCAGCACAGGTGAGCAATCACTCTGACGCCTCCCCTACCCCAAAGACACACACACAGTCCTCTGAGTTGTAGACCCCACTGCCAAGGGCTGAATGTGTTTGTTCCTCCCAAGTCCACACATTGAAACTCAAGCCCTAATGTGACAGTATTGCGGTCAGGAGGTGGGGCCTTTGGGAAGTGATCAGGTCCTGAGGATGGAGCCCTCATGAATGGGAGCACAGCCCTCATAAGGGAGGCACACCCTCAGAGAGCTCCTCCACCTCGTCCACCACGGGAGGGCACACACAGTGAGTAGGCAGCTGGCCATGAACCCAGAAGAGGGGTCTGGCCAGACACAGGAGCAGCACCTTGATCCTGGACTGCCAGCCTCCATTACCGTGAGCAAGAAATTCCCATTTTTAGGCCTGTTGTTACAGCAGCCTGAACACACTAATACCCACTAACAGCTCACACTGCTGTCTCTCGTGGTGACACACAGACTGCCATAGCTCCCGAGACACACACACAGCCCTGGGTCCCCACGGCCAGTGTCCCATTAATATTGGCACATATGAGTAGCACAGCCACCATTACCCTTACACAGCACCTCACGATCCTGTCACAAATTCAGGTGGACAATTAGCTTAAGATGCCCCCAGACATTCACTCACAGACGCACCCATGGAAACAGATACCCACTGGGGATGCCCACAACTTCAACAACAGTGCTACACAATTGGGGCCAATGTGACAAGGCAGCCACCTAGCCCAGGGGCCCACAATGTCTTCTCATGAAGAGCCAGGGGGTAGATAATTTCAGCTCTGTGGAAGACACAGGCTCCACAGCCCTGGCTCACCTCTCTGTCACCATGTGACAGTAGCCTTCAGGGATAGTTAATGAATGGACATGGCTGTGTGTCAGGAAAACTTCACTCATGCAAGTAAAAGGCAGGGGCAGACTGGGTCCCCGGGCTGTGGTCGGCCAGCAGCCAACCTAGTGCAAAGCTTCCACGGGACAAAAAGGGAAAATAGGCCTGGAGATGGTCAGGAAGGGGTTCGGGTCAACCTGCAAGTCACAGCAGCCACTTCCCTGACTCAGGCAGTGTCCCCCGATGGGGCCGAGAGCTGAGCCCTGCAGGGTGGGACGTAAGCAAGCCTGTGTCAGGGCGAGGGGCTCACCTTGGGCCTCGTCAGGGGCTGCCTGGCTCTCCAGCTGGCCTGCCTGCAGGGCGCGGCGGAGCTGCATACGGATGATGTCGATCTTGGTCTTACTGTCCTGCAGCATCTGCTGGGCCGTCAGGAGCAGCTTCCGGTCCTGTGGGTGGGACAGGCTGTGAGGGGCAGGCTGGGGGACAGGGTCTGACTGCTGGTCCTCTGTCGGCACTGCGCAGGCTGCGGTGACCGTGTCACAGGGGAAGTCATGTGGGTGTGACAGCAGGGATAGCTGTGCCTTCCCGGGTGAGTTGGGGAGAGGTAGCCCCCCCGCACCAGGATCCCTGCCACCTAACAGCTGGGTAACTCCAGGTGAGCCGCTCTGCCTCTCTGGGCCTGTCCCCTCATCCGCAGCAAGGGGAGTACGCACAGCACTGACTGCCACCAGGCTGAAAGTGGAAGGAGCTAATCCGGCTAATCCGCGGGCAGGGCTCCGAGCCATGCCTGGCGTCAGGAGGCACCGTATCTGTCAGCTGTCAGAACGGCATACATGTGGGTGAGGGTCCCCGGCTGCAGGTGGGGCCCGGAGTACAGCCACACGGGAGGAGTCCGAGGGGGACAGGGTGGATGTGGGAGACACCAGGACTGGGCTGTGGGGGTATCTGTGTGACAACTGCAGTCTCTGCGTGTGAACGTCATGGTCTATGTGACTATGTGTCCAGGTGTACTGTTGGCTTGTGCCATGTGTCCTGGGTGTTATATGAGGGGGTGTGTCTCTGTCTAGAGGTGGCTGGGTGGCTCTCCCCCAGGTGTCTCTAAGTGCTGTCACTGCCGGCTCTCAGGATGTTAGGACAGGGCATACGTGTGCCTAAGTGGTGATATGACTCTGTGTCTCTAGATGCTGCTATGACCATGGGTGTGTCTCTGGATGTCAGGATGACAGCATGTGTGCATCTAAGTGTCCACCTGACTGTGTCTATGAGTTGGAGAGAGGCCACCAGCAGGGGCTGAATGTTGCCCCGACTGGACATCTGCCGAGTCCCTGGGGTGAGTGACTGTGGGGGGACAGCGTCTGCCTTGTGTCTGATATCACACACAGCCTCCCTGTTTCTCATAGCTGCCCATACCCCAGTCATGCCTCCAAGTCACCTGTCAGTCCCTCTGTCCCCAGCCCCGGGGGCCTCAGTTTCCCAAGGGGCAGATGGGTGTAGGTGGCTCCCTGGCTCCCTACCCCCCGCAGCCTGTCCTGCTCCCCCGTGTACAGGCCATCCCTACCTTGGTGCTGCCGTTGCTGTATGTCTGGATCATGTTTTCTGCTCCCTGCTTCACCTTCAGCTCGATGGCCAGCTGCTTCTCCAGGCCGGCCACACGGCTCAGGTTGGTGGCTGAGCAGGCCTGGCTACCTGCACCGGGGGACTGGGGGGCATCTAAAGGGGGGACAGAGTCACAGTGACCCTCAGCTCTGTCTGCCTGAGAAACTTTGCCCAGCCGAGAGGATCCACCCTCTGCCCAGCCTGGGTTCTGCCCCCAAGGCCAGGGAGAGGAAGAAGTGAGGGCCAGGGCCCAGAAGATCCCCCACCCCAACCCTCCCAAAGACACCCCCTCAGCGCTGGGACAGGACCAGCATGAATGAGTGTGGGCAAGCATCAGCATCCAGGTGTATGTGGATCCTTGGTGTCGGCGTGACTGTGTACAGAAGTCCCCACCTATTTACATGGCTGCGCGGGAGTCTGTGGGCTTGGGTGTGGTTACGTCTGTGCCCACAGGGTGCTGGTAAGGCTGAGTATGTGTCGCCCTAGGTGTTCACGTAACTACATGAGATGGCAGGTGTTATTCAGAAGGACTGTGTGAGGTCTGGGAGCTGGGGTGACCCTGCACATGTTTCCAACTGTTGGCACAACAGGCCATTCAGTTCTCCAGGTGCTGGTACAACTGTGTCTACACTGGTTTGACCCGTGTGTCCCTGGATGCTGGCACGGCTCTGGGGGGAGGGGCAGTGGTGTGACTTGGGAGAGGGCAGACCTTCCGTGCAGAGGTCACTGGACGAGATTGTGGGTACCGAAGGAGGGGCATGGACATGATGACAGCATTGCGTTCCGGCTGCTGACCCGCGGTGGTCGGTGGTGTATGGGTGATGGCGGAGTCTGCAGGCCTGTGTGACTATATGCAGAGGGGTCCATCTGTAAGGGTCGGACGGCGTGTGGCTGTGAACCTCTGGGACTTGGCATAACCACGTGCAAGCGGCTCTGGATCCGTCTGTGTGTTGCTGTGACTGTGTGTGCATTTCTCTGGGCGCTGGGTGGCAGGATGGAAGTCTCTGGGTATTCCCATGACAGCGTCTGCGTCTTGGCTGCTGTCTGGGTGCTGGTGGTGACTGTGTCAGGGTCTCTGGCTACTAACGTGATGTGGAAGGGTCTTCAGTTGCAGATGAAAAGTTCTGTAATGTCTTGTGTGAGAGTGTGAATCTACTGAACACCACCGAACTACATACTCAAAAAGGATCAATTTTAGGTTATACATTTTTTGCACAATTAAGAATTTTTTAAGTAAACAAATTAAAGAAACATTTAAAAGGCTTTTGGGGTATTGTCCGGATGTCGGTACAACTGTGTGAGTCTTTAGCGGCTCGTGTGGCCCTGTGTCGGTCCTCAGGTGTCATCCAGGTGGTGGTGTGACGGTGCAGACCTTGCCCTGGGTGTCGGTTTTGGTGTTTAGTCTGATCGTGTGTTGAGGCTGGAGGCTGTCATGACCTGGTGTGTCTTCCTGGGGCCCGTGGAGACAGGGCTGGCCTTGCTCCGGGAGACCGCGGGGGAGCCCGTGGCAGTGGAACCCCCCAAACCCCGCTTACCTCGGGCAGTGGCCGCAGGGTCGGGCAGCACCACGTGGGCATGCAGTTCCTGCAGCTGCTGGTGTAGCAGGTCAAGGCGACGGGAGGAGCCTCGCAGCAGCAGCTCCACGGGGCCCAGGCTGCGGCCAAGGTCGGTGGTGGCCCGCCGCAGGTTCTCGGCACCCTCCTTCAGCTTCAGCTCCTTGCGGATCTCGCGCCGCAGTCGCTCCCGCTCCAGCTCCAGCTGCTGCTGCACCCCAGGAGCCGCCAGGTCCGCACCTGCCAGCCCCAGCTGCTCCAGCAGGGACCAGCTGCGCGGCTCACTCTGCAGGAGACAGAGCATGGTCAGGGGGGCGGGGACCCAGGGGGGAGGGCGCAGACCACTGACCCCAAGACCGAGAGGTGAGACAAGGTCCTGTCCCTGCTTCCTGAGTCCCCCAAACAGTGAGGTCCCAAGGGCAGGGCCCTCTTCTTTCCATGTCCCCTCAGACTAGGGGATACCCTAAATACAGCCTTGTCTCCCTTCATCTATTCCTTATACAGTAGGATTCTGGAGGACAGGCCCCATTATCTTACACTGTGCCCCCCAAAATAGGAGGTCCCCAAGTTCAGGCTCTACTTCCCACTGCCCCCCAAAATAGAGTCCTGAGGGCAGACCCCTCTCCCTTCTGTTGTCCCCCTAAACTAAGAGGTCCCAAGTGTAGACCCAGCTCCCCTCTACTGTCCCTAAAACCAGGTCCTGAGGGCAGGCTCCAGTTTCCCTCTGCTGCTCCTCAAACAAGGAAGTACCAGGGTAAGCCTTTGCTACCCACCCCCCACAACAACAACAAAAAGACAATGGGCTTGAGATCCAGAAAGCAGGCCCTTTTCCTCACTGCAATGCCCTTAAACTGGGAGGTGCCAAGGGCAGGCCTCCTCTTCCCTCTGCTGTACCCCTAAACTATGTCCTGAGGACAGGCCCCATCTCTCTCCTCCTGTACCCTCAGAGTAGGAGGTCCTGGGACAAGCTCTGTCTCCCCTCTCATCCTCTACAACTGGACCCTAAAGAGCAGAGCCCTGTCTGCTTCCTTCTCTACTTCCCCAACCTGGGAGCCTCAAAAAACCCCACATAACTTCATCTTCAAAACAGACAACTCCCAAACTCATCTCCTCCCCTTGGTCCAAAAATCAAGAGATACCGAGGGTGGGGCCTCCGGCCTGTGTCACTGGGGTCCTCTTTGCCCCCTCCCCACCCCCACCCCAGCCCCCACCTCTAGCTCCTGGTCCAAAAGGGGATTGGCCTCCGCCATCCTGGGTCCGGGTTGAGGGCCCCGCCCTCTTCCTGAACCTCAGCCCTGCCAGGGCCTCTTGACCGCCACTTCCTCTTTCCTCTGGCTCCCAGCAGCCCCTGCGTGGGGCCAGCTGTGGGGCTCTGGGGCATCTAGGGAACCTTTTCTCTCAGTGTCCCCTTCAGTGTCTGCTTCTCAGGAGGCAACCAGGGACAGCCCTCACTCTATGTCCTTGCTAAGGTGCACACACACCTCACATGCTCACTAGCGTAGACATGGAGACCAGGCTCCCTTGAGTGAATACAGGATCCAGGAGTGTGCACAAAACACAGGCAGGCAAGTGTGCCCATTTATGCTAATATGAACATGCCAGCCAGTGAGTGCTCATATGGGCCGACCGCCTTCCTGCAGATGCTGGCCGTCCCGACTTCCGGCTTCCTCTCAGTCTGGTCACCCACCGCTGTGACCAAAGCTAGGGCCACCCAGGACAGGGGCACCTCCCTGAGGTCCATATCATGAGGAGACAGTGCTGGAGGGCTGGAGTGAGGGTGCCCACAAGCCAGCGGCCTAATAAAGGCCAAGTATGACTATTAATAATAAGACCAGTTATTATGAGCTCCACCTAGGTCACCTAAAGCAAGTCCACAAGGTGGGTGCTGTTACCAACCCATTTTCAAGACCAGGAAACTGAGGCCTGGAGTGGTGACATAACTTGCCCTGAGGCCCCATAGCCAGCAGGAGGAAGGGCTGGGATTTAAAAGAGGAGTACCCACAATCTGATCAACAGCTAGGTGTCAGGCCTGGCACTAAGTGAGAATCCCCACTGGGAGAACCCATTTCACAGCTGAGGAAAGTCTTTGTGGGCTCCCAGCCAACCTGGAGGGCAGCTGCCCCCAGCAAGGTTTAGTGCAGGCTGCCATCCTACCAAGCCATCACAGGAATCCTGAGCCGCTGCCACTATTCTCCCCCACTTTCCAGGCAAGGAAGCAGGCTGAGAGAGGCGAGAGCAGAAGTTTGGGGTGGAGGGTGGGGGCAGCAGTTATCCCCACACACACCTCCAGGGGCACTGGAGGAACATTTCTGGCTGTCACAACTGGGGTGGGGCAAGTGTGCTCCTGTACATCTGCTGGGTCAAGACCAGGGCGCCTGCTTCATATCCCGTCATACACAGGACAGCCCCCACCTCAAAGAATGATTCAGCCCCAAACGTCAATAGTGCTGAGATCGAGAAACCATGCATTAAATGATACAGACTGACACCCGGGTCTGCTGACCATGACCACCGGTAAGGACTGCCTAGCAGCCCCACCTGCAGAACCCAGGCCCATGTACACCTCTCATCACCCTGTGGACGATGAACACCATCACTGATGAACACACCCTATTTTTCTGGTGGCAGAACCACGGCTCAGAGAGGCAAAGGTACTGAGTCCAGAGCACACACAGTGAGAAAGTGACAGAGCTGGAATTGAAATCCAAGTTCACCTAATACTACCCGCTGATGACCAGTCCCCACCCACCACCCAGCCCCATTCCATCCCTAGCGGGCAGAGCAGGGTACAGCCAGGATCCAGTCAGCTCAAATAGGGAAAGTCCAGGCAGAAAGGAATAGAAGCTAAGGTCTGAGAACACCCAGAGCAGGGAGGGAAGGAGGGAGGCCCAGCCT
Organism: Spilogale gracilis; assembly: GCA_004023965.1. Lineage (NCBI taxonomy): Eukaryota > Metazoa > Chordata > Mammalia > Carnivora > Mephitidae > Spilogale > Spilogale gracilis. The sequence goes on from PITA01003329.1 coordinate 114,996, forward strand.
CCTGGGTTCTCTTCCCTTGGGTGACTCACGCCTACCCAGAGGGCAGAGGTCACCCTTGGGCCAACAGGGCAAACACATGATCAGGAGCCTGGCCCAGTCTTGGAGAATCCCTGCTCCCCCACCTCCCACCAGACACGAGACCCAGGTCCAGGGGGTCCACCTCCCAGAGTCCCCCCATCCCAGAGCAGCAGGGACCTAGACCCTCACGTCCGGAGATTTCAATGCTTTGGGCGTTTCCGGAATCTGGACAGGACATCCGCTTGCCGGACACAGAACAGACAGGCATACATCGGGACAGACAGAGGGATGGGGTGGCAGGCCCAAGCAGGCACAAGAAAGGGATGATCAGGAAGGGGAAAGAGAGTGGGGAAGAGATGGGAGGGGGGACCACAGTACAGGTCCAGCCTCATTCCAGGATTCACAGCCTCCACCCGGGTTGTGTTTTGCACATGCCAAGTGCATGCAAGCACCAGAGGATTCCTCTAGAGCCCTCCCAGGGCCGGGGGTAGAGGCAGAAACCCCGGCCCACCCCAGCCCCAAGGTCTGACCTTCTGTGATCGGCAACACCAGATACGCCCAGCTCCACGGCAAGGCTGACAGGCCATCAGCAGGACTGGGGTGGGGGACAGGGGAGCATGGGGGAGACACAGAGGGGATGGGGGCAGGTGCAGAAGGAGACGAAAACCCAGTTACACAGCAACCACAGGACAATGGAGGGATTCTGAGGCACTAATGAGGGCACCAGAGGCACGCGATGTACCTCAGATTCTGAACCAAAGCTCAGAAGTCACCCTGGCCCTGCTTGCCACAGACGTGGAAGATGAGTCTAAGGCTGTGATGTTCACAAGGTGGCACATGAAGAACCTGGCTGGTGGCAAGTTGGTGCCAGGTTGTGTTTGCATGTGTGTAAGAGGAAACCCAGCCCTGCCACCCATGCCCAGATAGGGGTCCAGGTACAAGAGAATCCTCTGTCTGGGATAAGGTTCCACCTGGTAGCCCTGAGTGTGGCCATGTGGGTCCCCCATTCCTCAACCTAATGAGGTGACGCGAGCACTTCCGCTAACAGGTGCCAATCTGGGTGGCGTCGGGACCATCATAAAGCTCAGCCTGGAGGCAGGGGTGGGGGGGGAGCCAGAGCTTTGTTGTATGGGGGAGGGGCACGGACTGAGCGGCCTCCTCCCCGTCGGCCACTGCGCCAGGCACCTGTCCCAGGTGGAGTGGCACCTGCCAGGAACCCAGCGCGGGGGGCGAGGAAGAGGTGGAGGACGGAGTGTCGTGCTGTGTGGCGGGTCCGACAGGCACCGGGAGGCACAGCCAGCCACAGACACTGGAGTAGAGCTTCCGCCGCTCCCCCTCTAATTCTCGGGGAGGGGCGGAGCTTGGGGGTGCGGCGGGGGCCTTCGGAACCTCCCCGCTCCCCCTCGGTGTGTACCTCCACCTGCCGAAAAGTGGACCCTGCTGGCTCTACCGTGGCGGCCCAGGGAGGGGGCGCCGGGAGCTCGGGCGACCCCCACCTTGGTCGCCCGGGCCCCGGGGACCCTGGCAATACGCGGGCTGGGGGCCCCGGCACTGGCCGGCCGCCGGGCGGCTGCGGACGCAGGTGCGCCTACCTGCACAGCGTCGCTGGCCATGTCCTCGCGCCGCCCGCCAGGGGTCCCCGCGCGGAGGGAGGGGCGGCAAGAGGAGCGCGCGTGCGCCCCGCGCGGGGCGGGGAAGGGGCGGGCGCGGCGCAAGCCCCTGCCAGCGCGCGGTCCGCTCCGGCCTGCTCCGCTCGGGCCCCGCCTGGCCAGGCCGCCGTGTCCCCGCGCCGCGCCCTCCGGCCCCAGCGGCCGCCGGGCCCTGTCACGTGACCGCCGAGGTCGGCGCCCGGGGAGGGGGCGGGGCCGAGGGGGCGCGGCTCCCGGCGGCCCCCGGGGTTACCGGGTCTTGCCTGCCACTTTCTCGCGGTCGGCGACTGAAATCACCTCGTCTGCTCCCCACGCCCTTCCCTGCTTCTGCATCCTCACTCTTCCCAGGGGTCCCCTATCTGAGCGCGCTGGAACCTGAAGAAAAGACTGAACCACATTAAAGCGGGGAGTGGCAGAGGCCTTTAGGCCTCCCGGAGCCCCTCTAAAACAAGAACAATTCATATCCCCCCACGCCTCCTTTGCAAGCTCAGGTCCCCTGGGAAGGATCCCTCATTACCTGTAGACAAGCTCTGGGCAGACCTGGGTTCAGATCCCAGCATCCCATGCCTGGGGAAGCCCCAAAGTCCTAAGAGCGCCTCATCTGTGAAACCAGTTTTACCCACCTACGCCTCAGTATTGATAAGATTAAATGAGATCGTGCATGCTAAGTGTTGAGAACACAATAAGTGCTCAATAAATGTTAACTGTTGTCGTTTTTAATGTTACTGCCGCTGTTAGGAAAACGGCTTGAATCCCGACTCCTTCACTGACTCGTGGATCCTGTGACCGCTGAGCCTCAATTTTCCCTGTTGTACAATGCAGACCTTTTCTTCAGAGCTGTTGCATGCAGGTGGCATTCCATAAATGTAGACCTGTGCCCAAGCGGAGGAGGAGAATGAAGGCCTCTACGGTGTTTCTTCAGGGTCTCTGGAGTCTCTAGAGCGTGCAACTTGGCTCTTGGCCGACTCCCTTGGAAACCCGGTGAGTGAGCCAAACCTTTGTCCCCAGGGCTCCGGGCAGGGAGCGCTCCCTGGCGACTGAGCCTGAACATGGGCGCCCTGCAGGGACGGACCAAAACACGGAGGGCTGAGGGAACCTTGGTTACCTAGAGACAAGGGTGTGATGTTTTCTTTCCCTCCCCCCCCTACTCTTTTATTTGGAGGGTTTTAACAGAGCAAGAAAATGGAGAAGGAGGAGGAGAATGACACCCATCCAGAATCCGCCCACTTCTCACCCCTTCCACTACCCCTACCCGGTTGGGGTCATCCCTCACCTGGACCTGCACCGTTGCCTCCTCCCAGGACTCCCAGCTCTGCCCTTTACTTCCTAGTTTATTTTCCCCACAACAGCCTAAGGATGCCTGTGAACACCTGACTCAGGTCACGTCCCTCCTCTGCCTAGATCCCTCCATGGCTCTCAATGTTTTTTAGAGTAAAAGCCAAAGACCTGCCCAAAGACCACAGGCCCTGCACTATATACCTCCTTCGCCTTCCCTTTCACTTCTTCCCCTTGATCCTTCCATCCAGCCACACCAGCCTCCTGGCTCCCCCTCGATTATTTATCAATTGAATTAAAGAACCCTTTGAGCTATTTCTTTGCTCCCAATTTACAGATGAAGAAAGCAAGGCACACATTTCCCCAAGACTTTTCAATGATTTAGGTCTCCATTTAAATGTCACCTTCTCTAAGACACCGTTCTATGACATCGTATTTATTTAAAATATGGTCCTGTTTTATTTATTCAAACTGTCACTCCTCTGAAATTGCCCAGCATTTGGCTTAGGCTCACTCAGTTTTTGTGGGATGAGTGAGCAGACTCAGGGTGGGGTATAAAGAGAACCCCCAGTTATGGAGCACGGTGTTAACAGCCCTTGACCTGTCTTCTTCCAACTCTTCTGCCCATCTGTTTTACAGGTGGAGAGGATGCGGCAAGGCTAGGCTCCCAGCTGGCCCAGGGATTAGGCCACTGTATTCAGGGATGGGCTTTCTGCTGCCTGCCAGGTCCCAGGCTCCTTCTTCCCTGGATGGAGCTGGGGAACCCTGCCAAGTTCTCACTCCAACCTTCCAACATTCGTTTATTCAGTGAATATTTATCGATGCCCGCTGGGGACTTTGGTGGCACTGGAAACAGAGTCGCACTCAGACTTGAAACAGGGAGACCAAGGACATATTGTGCAATCTCAACCAAATATGATAACTGCACTGGCACCTCCTTGCAGCTGCTCTGGCCCCTCTCCAGGCTGCTCTGGGAGATCTGGGAGATCCCCTGATCTGTCCCTGGTTTTCTGTAGGTCTTAGGAAAAACACCCACCCCTCACCCTGGTCTACAGGGTAGTCCTATCCGTCCTCTGCCCACCTGTCCTCCCACATTCCCCCTCTACTCTCCTTATCCCCATCCAGCAACACTGGCCTTCTTTCTGTTCCTCAAATATTCTCACTTTACTTCCAACCACAGGGTCTTTACACTAGCTGTTTTCAGGTCTGGAATGCCCTTCCATCACATGTCCCCAAGGCTAGCCTTTTCTAATCATTTAGGTCTCTGTTTAAATGTCACCTCCTCCTAGAGACCTTTCCATACCCTGTCATATTTATTGTAAATATGGCCCTGTTTTCCTTATTTTAACTGTCAGTCCTCTCTGAAATTGCTCAACATATCGCCTTTGCTCCATCTTTGCAGAATATGTGAGTGGACACAGTGTGAGGTGTCAGGAGAAAGGTATCCCAAGATGGCCCATGCCTTAAGGAGGCAGCTGCCCCTCTGTGAAAGAGGCAGAAGGGCTGGAACTAAAGACAAGTTAGAAAACTGAGAAGAAGATAAAGAGGAATAGGGTGTCTGCTTGAAGGAAAAGCAGGGGCAAAGCCCTAGAAGTAGGTGAGGGAGAACATGGGTGTCCTGATTCTTCCCCTCATCTTCATTCCACTCCCCTGCTTTGCACTGCTCTGGCCAGATAGCCTCCTCACCGCTCCTCAAAAACGCCTGTTCCTATCTCAGGGCTTTTCTACTTGTTGTTCCCCTCTGCCTGCAATGTTTTCCTTCTCTTGGCATTCTTTCTTCTTCATTTCCCTCGTTGCTCAAATGCCTTCTTAGAGAAGTACTCCCTGACTGCATCTCTAACTAAAACAGGCCCCACCCCATCTCTACCAAACTCTACCCCTCTCACACAGCTCGATCTTTCTTCCTTGCAAATTTTAATAGATTTTACTCTACTTTCTTACCTGTCTGTCTCAATCAGGATGTCAGTTCTCCAAGAACAAGGATAGTTGTCTGTCTTGTTCACTGCTGAATCCCCAGCTTCTAGAACAGTGCCTAGCACATGGAAGGTGTTCAAATAAATAACCGAGGGATGTACAGGTTGTTGGACAAGCACGGCATCATGGGTTATGGCTGGAGAGTTTAGTACTGATAAACATGGAGTAGGGACAGTCTCCAGATGCCAAGCATGATGGGGATGGAGGGGCTCCAGCACCTTCCGGGAGTTCAAACTTGACCCTGAGAATCCAGGGAGCTGCTGATGGATTCTTAGCAAGTGAGGAACTGAATGGGGATCCTTTCTCAAAAGGTTCTTTGCAAACCAAGTCTCCCACTAGCCAGCTGGGGGTCAGAAAAAGAAAGGGGAGTAGATTCATCTGATACCAGAAAGGTTAAATGTATCAATAAAGCTAAACTCAAAGACTTTGGGTTGAGGAAGGGATTTAAAAAAAAAAAAAAGTAAGTAGAAAAAAATGATACAGTTTGATACAGCTTATATCACTTACTGAAAAACAGAAACTGAAACTATGTATCAAGTTTATATTAAAAAAAAAAAAACCCAAAGGGAGTAGTGAGTTTCTGCTGCCTGGCACCCAGGATGAGGTGAGTGAGGTCATCTTGGTTCAAATCCTAGCACCACTAAACACTAACAAGTATACCACACTAACAAGTGGGCAAGTTATTTCTCTGCTCTGTGCTTCAGTTTCTTCCTCTGTAAGAGGGGATGATAGAGAGGCACCTTCTCTCATAGGGTTGCAGGGAAGCTTAAATGAATTAATTCTTGTAAAGCACAGAGCAAGGGGTCAGTTCAGTGTCATTCTTTTTATTTAGGTTGTTGTTTCTGTAGTGGGGGAGTGGAGGGGAAATGGGAAAGTGAACATAGGTGACTTCCATTTTAACTATAAAGTGTGTCTTTTAATTTTAATTTTCGATTGTTAATTATTTTTTTTTAAAGATTTTATTTATTTGACAGAGAGAAACACAGCCAGAGAGGGAACACAAGCAGGGGGAGTGAGAGAAGGAGAAGCAGGCCTCCCACCGAGCAGGCAGCCCGATGTGGGGCTCGATCCCGGGTCTCCAGGATCATGACCTGAGCCGAAGGCAGTCGCCCAACCAACTGAGCCACCCAGGCGCCCCCGATTGTTAATTATTTTGATTGAGGCACAACTGACATCTGATGAAGTGCACAGAACCTTTGGTGTGGAGCTGTGCAATTTTTTAAAAGATTTTATTTATTTATTTATCTAAGAGAGAGGGGGAGGGGCGAATAGAGGGAGAGAGGTGAGTGGACTTCCTGCTAAGTGACCTAGGGTTCCATTCCATGACTCTGAGATCTTGACCTGGAGCTGAAATCAATAGTCAGAAGCTTAACCAACTGAGCCACCCAGGTCCCCCACTCTGTGAATTTTTATATATGTATACAGTCCTGTGGCCACTACCTAATCTACTCCCCTTCTGTATGCATTTTACTTACGTTCTTTGCCAGGCAACCTTAGGGAAATTCTGTCACCATAGATGAACTTTGCCTGTACTTGAACTTCATACCACATGGGATCATTTTATGATTTTTTAAAATACCTGTGTTTTTTATGCCTGGATTCTTTCATTCAACATATTTTGTTTTTTCCTATCAAAATGAAATTCATGTACCATAGAATTTATCTTTCTTAAGTGTACAGTCCTACTGATTTTCAATATATTCACAAAAACATGATTTTTATAAGTTTTATCTATTTATTTATTTTTAGTAATCTTTACACCCAGCTTGGGGCTCAAACTCAGGACCCTGAGATCAAGAGTCATATGCTGTTCAGACTGAGCCAACCAAGCGCTCCAAGAATATGATGTTCTTGAGATTCATCCATAATGTTGTATATATATATCAATAATTTATTCCTTTTTATTTTAACTGGTATTACAAGATATGGATGGACCACAGTTTCTTCTTTTTTAACAGTTGATTATGTATGTATGTGTGTGTGTTTAATTGACTATAGTTGGCATAAATATTATATTGTGTATAATATTAATTCAGGTGTACAATATAGTAACTTGAGAATTATATACCTTATGAAATGCTCCCCACTGATGAATAGTTACCATCTGTTACCATGCAATAGTATTGTCTATATTCCCTATGCTATACTTTTCATCCTGTGACTTCTTTATTTTAAAACTGGAAGTTTGTGTTTCTCGATTTCCTCACCTATGTTGCCCATCCTTCCAGCCCCTACCCTTCTGGCAATCACCAGGTTGTTCTCTGTATTAGTGAGCCTCTTTCTGATTTGGTTTATTTTATTAATTTTTATTTGTTTGTTTTAAGATTTTATTTATTTGACAGAGAGAAACACAGCTAGCGAGGGAACACAAGCAGGGGGAGTGAGAGAGGGAGAAGCAGGCTTCCTGCCGAGTAGAGAGCCCAATGCGGGGCTCGATCCCAGGACTCCGGGATCATGACCGGAGCCAAAGGCAGATCCTTAATGACTGAGCCACCCAGGCGCAGTTTTTTATATTCCACATATAAGTGAAATCATATGGCATCTGTTTTTGTCTGATATATTTCACTTAGGATAATACCCTCTGGGACCATCCACGTTGTTCCAAATGTCACTGTTTTTTTTGTTTTGTTTTGTTTTTTAATTTTTTTTTTAAAGATTTTATTTATTTATTTGACACAGAGAGATCACAAGTAGGCAGAGAGGCAGGCAGAGAGAGAGGAAGAAGCAGGCTCCTGGCTGAGCAGAGAGCCCGATGTGGGCCTCGATCCCAGGACCCTGAGATCATGTCCTGAGCTGAAGGCAGAGGCTTTAACCCACTGAGCCACCCAGGCGCCCTGTTTTTTTTTAATAGATGAGTAATATTCCATTGTATATGTATACCACATCTTCTTTATACATTCATCTATTGATAGACATTTAGGTTCCTTCCATATCATGGCTATTATAAACAATACTGCAGGAGATACAGGGATGAATATATCTCTTCGAAGTAGTTTTTTTCTCTGGGTAAATACCCAGAAGTGGAATCACTGGGTTAGACTGCAGTTTCTTTATCCATTCACAGTTTTTTTTTTTTTTAAGATTATTATGTATTTATTTAAAAGAGAGACAGGGGTGCCTGGGTGGCTCAGTTGGTTAAGCGACTGCCTTCAGCTCAGGTCATGATCCTGGAGACCCGGGATCAAGTCCCACATCGGACTCCCTGCTCGGCAGGGAAGCCTGCTTCTCCCTCTCTCACTCCCCTTGCTTGTGTTCCCTCTCTCGCTGTGTTTCTCTCTGTCAAATAAATAAATAAAATCTTAAAAAAAAAAGAGAGAGAGAGAGAGAGAGAGAATGAGAGTGTGTGTGAGAGAAAGAGCATGAGCAGGGGTAGGGGCAGAGGAAGAGGGAGAAGCAGACTCCCCATTGAGCAGGAAGCCCAGCGTGGGGCTCCATCCCAGGATCTTTGGATCATGACTTGAGCTGAAGGCAGATACTTAACCGACTGAGCCACCCAGGCGCCCCATCCCTTCCCTTGTTGATGGACATTTGGGTTATTTCCAGTTTGTGGTTATTATGGAAAGAGCTTTCCTTGTTCATATCTTTCTGTGGGCAGTAAGTGTTTCATTAACTGTTAGATCCATAACTAGGAAGACTGCTTAGTCATGATGTCATGATATTTAATCCAAAAGATGTCATCTGGAGTGATTTCGCCCCCTCCAGCACCAGGGACATTAGCAATATCTGGAGACATTTTTAGTTGTCACCACTACTGTCACTTACTGGGTGGAGACCAGGGATGCTGCTCCACATCCTACAATGCACAGGATGGTCCCACTGCAAAGAATGTTCCAGGCCAAGTGTCAGTAGTGCCTAGATTGAGAAACCCTGGTTATGACAAACTGCCAGACCATTTTCCAAAGTATTTTTCCCATTTCACATGCCTGCTAACAGTGGATGAGAATTCTTGGGTCACTCCGGAGCTTCTCCAGCCCTTGGTTGTGTCCGTTGTGTTTTGTTTGTTTGTTTGTTTGTTTGTTTTTTCTTTTTAGCCATTTGAGTGGGTGTTTTTCTTTTCTTGAGTGGGTGTGCTTTAAAATAGTTTATATCCCAAAAATAATTCTGAAGTGAATCAAGCCAATATGATAAAGTTTAACATTTGTTTATCTTCAGTTGTGGATGTACTTTAGGAGACTCTGATCTTCTCTGGGTTTAAAATTGGTGTTTTGTTTCTGAACAGTAGAAGCTTCCCCCTGGGTGCATGGGTGGAGGTGTGCTGAGTATTTACCTGTTTCCCCAGAATTTTGTTAACCTTAAAAATAAAACCATTAGGGGCACCTGGGTGGCTCAGAGGGTTAAGCCTCTGCCTTTGGCTTGGGTCATGGTTTTGGGGTCCTGGGATCGAGCCCCACATCAGGCTCTCTGCTCAGTGGGGAGCCTCCTTCCCCCTCTTTCTCTGTCTGCCTCTGTGATTATTTGTGATCTCTCTCTCTCTCTCTCTCTGTCAAATAAATAAGTAAAATCTTAAAAAAAAATAAAACCATCAGAGGTGCCTAGGTGGCTCAGTCATTAAGCATCTGTCTTCAGCCTAGGTCATGGGATCGAGTCCCACATCAGGGCTCCCCGCTCAGCAGGAAGCCTGCTTCTCCCTCTCCCACTCCCTCTGCCTTGTTCCCTCTCTCACTGTCTCTCTCTCTGTCAAATAAATAAATAAAATATTAAAAAATAAATAAACAGAACCATCAGTTATTTTCCAAGTAAAATCGATTTATTTGGCAATAGCAGATAATTGTAACTGGGGACAAGCAAGATATGGCACAACCACAGGCACATCCAGAGAACAAGGTGGAAGAATGCACTTTAATAGTGGAAAGAGAGAGTTGTGAGGGGCTACTACAAACAAAATTCCATTGGAATAAATTGGGAGTTCAAAGTGTAGGGGCCTATTTTTTTTTTTTTTTTGGTGGGGAGGGGCAGAGGGAGAGAATCTTAGGCAGGCTCCATGCCCAGCGCAGAGCCTGACTCAGGATTCATAGCCCTGAAACCATGACCTGAGCCAAAACCAAGAGTTGGAGGCTTAACCAACTGAACCATGCAGGCACCTCTTTCCTTCCCCTCCCTCCCTCCCCTCTTCCTTCCTTCATTCCGTTCTTTTCTTTCTTTCTTTCTTTCTTTCTTTCTCTCTCTCCTTCCTTTCTCTCTCTCTCTCTCTCTTTTAAGTAATCTCTATACCCAGTGTGGGGCTCAAACTCACAATTCCTGAGATGTAGTGTTTCTATGCTCTGCCCACTGAGCCAGCCACGTGCCCCTCAAAGTGTAGTGACTTTTCATTGGCTGAGTTGTGACTATCTCTCATTGGCTGGGCTGTTGCTGGTGCAGGAGAAAACCTTCCTCCTGTTAGGGCAGTAAAAGTATGGGCTTCTTCCAGGTGAGAATGTAAAGGCCACAAAGAGTGGTATTGGGTGAGACCTCTCCCTTCTGGCCTCCCAATCCTATTTTAGGTAGATTTCCTTTTATTAATTTTCACACTTCTCAACAGGACTCAAGTCTCCTCTGTAACTCACCTCAGATGATTTAATTATTCCAAGTTTGCCTGTCCTCTGCTTTCCTGGGGCATCTCCTCTTTCCCCAGGGACAGGTTTTCTCTGGACTTCGGAGTTATGGGGCTTTGGCTTCTAGCTCCACCTTTGTAGGATATGGCCAAGCCTGATGGAGGGAGGTGGCTTGGGCTTGGATCCCAGCCATCTGTGTGACCTTGGGGCTGGACTAACCTTCTCTGGACCTCAGGTCATCTGCTTGACAATGGATATGATAATATATGCAGTAATCTGCTCCAGGTGGGGGATTCAGTCAGTTGTTATGCTTAAATTTCCCAAAACAAGGCTGATCACACCAGGGTTGGAAGGAGGGTGAGTAGAGTGAGGCATTCCTTTCAGGTACAACATTTAAGGGGGTGCCAAAAAATCAAGACACAGAATGTTTTAATGCAATAATTTTTGAAATCAAAATCAATGCAAAAAGTCCAGATAAAGACAGGATTAGTAATCCTGATCTATCCCTTTTGCCTGGGCACTAATATGGCTTTGTTCCATGCAGCACTGATCCTATTTTTACTTAACATGTTGGTATTTTGTTCATCATAGATTTTAAAAGTTAATTTTGATTCTATTTTTTAGAAGTTTTTAAAAAATATATTATTTATCTGAGAGAGAGAGAGAGCATAAGAGGGGAAAAGGTCAGAAGGAGAAGCAGATTCCCTGTGGAGCTGGGATCCCTATGTGGAACTCGATCCTGGGACTCTGGGATCATGACCTATGCCAAAGGCAGTGGCTTAACCAACTGAGCCACCTAGGTGCCCTAATTTTGATTTTAATATAGTACATTAATATTATTTATTTAGATGACAGCTTTCAGTGCCCCCTCAAATTTTGCATGCCTTACCTTCATCCTGGCCCTGCTGGGCACACAGGAGGTACTCTGTGTTATAATTATTACCTACAATATCTACCTTTTATTACATAAAGCCTTGCTCTCAATTGACTGGTTTCTCTTCATTGCGCTTTTTGACTAAGTTGTACCTCTGATGATAATCAGCTCTGAATTTGTTGTCTAGAAAATGGACCCCAAGATAGCCTACACTAAATGAAAGTGTAGAATCTTCCTGGAAAACTGTGGAGGCAGGTTTAACTGTGTCAGGGGCTTAGGGAGACTGGAATGCTGTGGCAGGATTATCATGTTTGACCAGCTTATCTCCCTCCCCTCCATTCCCCCTCCAACCATCCCAAATCCCCAAATCAAAACACAGCTGAGAAAGACTGATGGTACCAGGTATAAGCAAGGATTGGGAGAAACTGAGATTTTCTCACAGGGTGCCTAGTAGGAGTATAAAGCAGAACTTAGGGAAACTGTCATGATCTACTAAAATTGAACACATACATGACCTACCATTCCATTCCTTGGCATTTGCCCTAGAGAAGGGAACTTATGTCCATGAAGATGCTTCTACAAGCTTCATTAATAATGGCCAAACACTAGGAACAACCAAATGTCCATTAATGAGTGAATGGAGAAACTATATTGGCTATATTATGGCATAGCCACACCGTGGACTACTACTCAGCAAGGAAAAAGAACTATTGATACATGCAGCACATGGATAAATCTCAAAAACAGTTTGTTGAGCAAAAGAAGTCAGATACAAAAGAGAAACTATTGCATGATTCTTCTTTTATGAAATTCAAGATCACAACTAATCCATAATTATAGAAATGCACATAGTGTTTTGCCTGGTTAGGGGTCAGGGTGAAGGGGTGCAATTCACCTGAGAGGGGCACAACGGAACTTTCTGGGATGACGAAAATGTTCTGTATCTTCGTTGGGCAACTGTCACCTGGCTGTCGGCTTCAAAACTCAGTGCACCTTTTGTTTTTACTATAAACGTTACCTCCGTAAAGTACTGGGGGAAAATATAATACAAGGAAAAAGTAAAATTAAAAAAAAAAAAAAGCTTTATGACGAAAACATCCTGGTTTGGGTTTTGTGGCCTGAACCTGCATGTCCACCAGCACAGTCTGACCCAGGACAAAACTCTCAGCAAATGGGAACTATCACTGCAGGCGCAGACTATCTTCTCCACCCTGGAGTGATTCCGACCTCCCAATCCTTTTCAAGACTCTTTCAGAGCCTCCACCCGAACAATCAGGTGGCCGCGGGCTGACAACCACTTCAAGAGCCCTGAATTCCATGCCAGGGGTAGAAGCCACGAAACATAAAGGCGACATAATCGCCAAAAGCCAATCATCCCCGGCTTCGGCTGCCAGTACTAAATATGGAGACGCCCGCCAAAGGCCGACCGCCAGTCACGTGACAGCGCCCACGCCGGCCCTCACCCAGCCTACTTTTAGATTGACCAATGAACCCGAATCATGAGGCACGCCCTGTTTCCTCCTTTCACCAATAGCCTCCGAACGCCTCCTGCAGGATCCAATCATCGCTTCCGCCTCTATTGATTGAAAAGCCAGCAGTCCACTGAGCACAGCCGCAGTCCGACGTAGGGGTAGGAAGCGCTGCAGCTCGTGTTGGGGCGCGCGACCGGTGACCAGAGTCGGACGGCACGTATCGGAGCACGCGGAGGCGAACGGGGAACCGGGTGAGCGATGGACCCGGGGCGCGGGGCCGCGGTGCGGAGACTTCGGACCTGCGGATGAGCGGGCGAGGGAAGACGCCGGGGGTTAAAGGGAGGAGGAAGAGGACGGGGCGCGAGACCAGGCGGGGCGGGGCGGTTGGGGCGTCCGCCGAGCGCGGCAGCGGCCGTTGGACGCCATAGCGCATGCGCAAGGGTGGGGGCGGTGGCTGTTGGCGCGCGGGGTACTTGCCTGCTTCCGGGAGTAGGCTGTGTTGGCCGCCCACGGGTCGAACCCAGTTTGGGGAGAAAGCCTGTCTGTCCGAGAAGACCGCCTAGGCCGCTTGGGGAGGGACTCGGGGGAACGCCAGGGTCTGGGGTCGCGGTGGGAGAAATCCGAGCTTGTAGACGCGACAGGCTTCTCCAAGTCCGAGGGACTTGCCCACCCTGGCTCTGCTCTGTGTTTGCTCTGTGTTTAGGGGATTCGGGGTTCCAGAGATTTAGAGCAAAAAAGATGTCTCAGAGGCAAACTCCGAGTCTTCTCTGGGGGCACTTTGAGACTGAAGGAGTACCCGTGGGCATGTCTGAATTGTCACTTTCCCGGTGTCTGCTTTCAAGTTTATCTGCCTTTGGGGACTGGGCAGTCGCAGCCACCTGCTCTGGGTGGCACAAACCCCAACAGACCTCACCCCCCCCCCCCAATTCGTTTCGGGCTTTAGATTTCGTCTCGCTGCTTCCTAGAAAATTTTGTGCCTCAAACTCAGACTGTCCTGAATCTGTCTCCCCATAAAAACAAAAACAATTTTGACCTGTATCTTTAAAATGCACCATCTCCTCTTGGTTACCCAGGTTTGATGGTCATCTGACTCTAATTCTCTGCCCAGGGAGTACCCAGGAGGTGGCCCTGTTGAATCTTCCAAATTATTCTTCTCTCATAACACCCTTACCCTGGTGAATCCTCTCGCTGACTGGTTTTCCCTGTTTCTGTTCTCATTCCCCACTCATCATCTACTCTGGAGTAAATTGCTCTGGGACAATTGAGTCACTCACTCAAAATTGTAATCAGCGATTCCCTATTGCTTAGCAAATAAAGTATGAATGCCCTTAACTTGAACAGCTTTCCCAGCTTTGTCCTCTGCCTCTACGGTCAGCCAGTCTTGCTCTCCATTCTTTACAAGGGCCTGGTGCTTTTTAACTGACCTTTCCTAGCTCCTGTTCTTTTTTCTGCTGCCTGGGAAATAACTCCTTCCTGTTCAGGTTACTTTTTTTCAAGAATCAGGTATATGCTTACTTTGGCTCCTAAACGCTGCCTTGAAGCCGCAGTTCTAATTCTCTTCATTCAGCCATTGCTGTTGAGTGCTTATCTGTTTTAGGCTCTCAGCTGGGCAAAAGGGCTGGCAGGCATGACCTAAAAATGGGTGCTTTTTTGGTTGTGGCCTGCAAGAAATACCCTTCTGAATCAAGAAGCTTGAAGAAGTAGGGGGATTCATGACCATTGTGGGCAGCAGGAACAGCAAGTGCAAAGGTGCTGAGGCAGATTTGAGGCACAGCGGCAAGGACAGTGAATAAGGGTGATGGAGGAGATGAGGTTTGAGGGTAGAGAGGGGTCAGTTCATGTAGGGTCTGGTAGGTCATGGTGAGGACTCTTGAGTTTTATTCTGAGCACATTGGGAACCTGTGGAGGGTTTTAAGCAGAGGGGTGACATCCTCTGATGTGGTTTTTTTTTTTTTTTTTTAAGATTTTATTTATTTGACAGAGAGAAACACAGAGAGGGAACACAAGCAGAGGGAGGGAGAGAGGGAGAAGCAGGCTTCTTGCCGAGCAGAGAGTCCGATGTGGGACTCGATCCTGGATCTCCAGGATCATGACCTGAGCCGAAGGCAGTCACCCAACCAACTGAGCCACCCAGGCGCCCCCTGATGTGGTTTTAATAGGTTCCCCCTGGCTGTTGTGGGGAGAGAGGATGCAGGGGGATGGGAAAGAGGGAGACCAGTGAGGAGACTGTTAGCATAATCTGGGCAAGAGATAATGGTACCCAAATACCCATCAACTTGACAGTGGATAGACTGATACAGCCATACAGCGGAATGTTCAGCCATGACAAGGAATTCCTTGTTGTACTGATGCATACCACAAAGCAGATCAATGTCAAAACATGCTGAGTGAAAGAAGTTGGATGAGTGGTGATGTATTGTGATTCCATTTATGAGATGTCTGAAACAACAAATTCATAGAAAAGAAAGTAGGTTGGTGGTAGCCAAGGGGCTTGGGAAGGGGAGGATGATAGGTAAAGGGTACAGTTTTTGTTTTTGTTTTCTTGAGATTTTATTTATTTGACAGAGACACAGCAAGAGGGAGAACACAGCAAGGGGAATGGGAGAGAGGGAGTAGCACCCTGAGGTGCAGCCCAATGAGGGGCTCAATCCCAGGGCCCTGGGATCATGACTTGAGCTGAAGGCAGACACTGAACGACTGAGCCACCCAGGCGCTCTACTGAAATGTGTTCCAGCTGTGGTGATCTTTGCACATATTTCTGGTAGAGACGGGAATATATCGGTAAAGCTATTCCCATTTTTAAAAAAGGTGAAGGGGGTCCTGGCTGGCTCAGTTAGAAGAGCATGCAACTCTTGATCTTGGGGTCCTGAGTTTAAGCCCCACGTTGGCTGTAGAAATTATTTAAATAAATATGTAAAAGGAAAAGAAAGGGAAAGGTAGCTTGGGACCAGTGAGGAAGCAGGGGCAAGAAGTGGCCTCATTGTTCTATTGGGACCTGTTGGCTGACTGGACATAGGGAGAGAAAGAGCCTGTGAAAGAAGGAAATTGCCTTATTTTGAGAAGCAGCTCTGCAGGAAAAAACACAGTTTTGTTCTGGTATTTTGTTGTTGTTGTTAACATGTATTATTTGCTTCAGGGGTACAGGTCTGTGAATCATCAGTCTTACACAATTCACAGCACTTGCCATAGTACATACCCTCCCAGTGTCCATAAACCAGCCATGGTCTGGGTATTTTCATTTCAGGTTCCAAGGGGAGGTGTGGATGAGGCAGCTGGGTAACAGAGGCTGTTGCTGAAGTTGGCAGTCACACTATAGAGACAGAAGTTAAGGAGGTCTCCCTCATAGAGGTGGTTAAAGCCCTGGGACTGGATGAAGTCATAGAGAGAAAGAGGAAAGGAAGGCCGGAAAGTGGGCCCAGGAACCTCCACTTCCAGCTCGGGAAGAAGAGTGACTGCTTCAGCACTTCCTCCCTCTAGACTTGAAGGCTAGGGTAGGGTTGGGAGGACAAAAGATCATATTTTCATTTTTGGGTCCCTTGTAACTTATACCCAGTAGGTGCTGTGCATGTATTGGATTAAATAAAGCCAGGAGGTGAGGAAGCTTTGTATTAATTCTGTTTACCATCTCAGCTTTGTTTTTATTGGCCTGGGCCCAGTGGGAGGCCTGTTCATGAGAGTACTTAATTATTCCTGTGCAGACCACAAATAGCGGGAGGAGCTAGGGCAGGGCAGACTCTGCTCTCTCATAGGCTCAGGTCTCTCCAGCATTCTGGCGGCCACATCTCCTGGTCCCAGGGAGCCTACCCTGTGCAGGCCCCATGGACTTCTTGGGCAGTGATGGGGAAGGAGCTCCTTTAGGTTAGGTGGGATCATGTGGTTTATTAGCGTTCTGGTGGTAGCAATGTGTTGCAGAAGTTTGGGGGTCGGGACTTGATGAGTGTGAGCAGACAGGCAAGGCAGGCAGTGGTTGGAAAGGGGTAAGGAGTAGTGTGGAATGAGGTGTGCAAGGGCCAACGAGGAGGGATGTGAGAACCACAGGGAAGTGTAGGGATTTCACTCTTAGAGCAGAGGGAGGCCCTGGAGGTGGAGGGGTGTGTGCATGTGTGGGGAACAGGGGCCCAGGGAAAGATGAGTGGGCTTATAGGAGGGCAGGGTGTGACCACAACAGGCTGAGGCTGGGAGGTGCTGCCCAGGTGGAGCTGGTGGGACTTTCTCCAGGAGTCGAGAGGGGGATGGGGGGGGTGCGGGGCATAGATACATGAGGGACAGGGGTCAGAGAGTCATGGCCATCAGCTCCTTTCTGTGCTAACTTGTAAGATGGCTGCAGTGCCTTGCCCCTCTTGGACCTGTGTCAGCAGACTATAGCTACTGAGCAGCCTTCTCCCTTGATGACGCTTGATGGGTGGATGTTTTACTTCTCCTTCTTCAGCTCTTCCTCCCTCCTCTTTTCTCAGCACCATGGCGGAACAGGATGTAGAAAATGAGCTTCTGGATTATGAGGAAGATGAAGAGCCCCAGGCTCCTCCAGAGAGCACTCCTGCTGCCCCCAAGAAAGACGTCAAGGGTTCCTATGTTTCCATCCACAGCTCTGGCTTCCGGGACTTTCTGCTGAAGCCAGAGCTCCTGCGGGCCATAGTGGACTGTGGCTTTGAGCATCCATCCGAGGGTATGCCTCCCTGGTCCTCCCTGCCAAGAAGCTCCTCTGAGCACCCTCACTGTGGCCCCCTCAGCCACCTGGTGAGGAATCTGCCCACAGGGAGCATCTGGTTTCTGGTCGCTCACACGCGCTCTCTCCCTTAGTCCAGCACGAGTGTATTCCCCAAGCCATCCTGGGCATGGACGTCCTGTGCCAGGCCAAGTCTGGGATGGGCAAGACGGCGGTCTTCGTGTTGGCCACTCTGCAGCAGATTGAGCCGGTCAGCGGACAGGTAGGTAGGGGCCCTCCCTGTGGGGCGCAGGCAGCCCAAGCATCAGCTATGGCTCCCCGTGTTCAGCGCTCCCATTCCCGTGTGCTTTTATTATTATTATGACAACATCCCCCCAAAAATGATAAGCTGAGAGGAAAAACTGAAAAGTGCCCACAATTTCACTTGCCCGAGATACAGCCGTTAATTTGTCATGTGCTTTTCTAGATCGTGCAGGTTTATTTAGGGGAGAGTAAACTGAGTAAGGATTTGTTACTACCGTTGCTGCTGACAGTTACTTCCTCATGCATGAATTTTGTTGGAGGAGAATCGAGGTGCTTTCCTGTACTGTGCTTTTGTCACACTGGGGCACACATCCTTGGGCTGTGTGTGGGTGCATGAGCCCTTGTTTCCTTAGGGTCGACTGCAGGAGAGGGAGAGTCAATGGGAGGCTGTGGTGTGGTTGCAGCACTTGGCATTGTGGGCATGAAGGCAGCAGGAGCCACTTCCTTCAGTGGTCATGGGCCAGCCAGGGAACAGACTCTCAGGAAGCCATTAGCCTCGGCTACTGAACCCGCTCAGTCTCACTGGATCCTGGCCGTGGGAGACAGGCCTTGTTAGCTGATGGGACATAGCTGAAGGGACATAGAGAGTGAATGGCAAGCGAAGGATGGGGAGAAGGTGGAGCATCTGGTCTGGCCCTTCCAGTTGCTGGAGGTGTAGGGTGAGTCTGGCAGGCACTCTTGAGGGACAGGGCCCCAGTGGGAGAGCACTTGTGTAGGCTCTGCCTGGGGCAGTACTTGGGACACTGCCTTGAGTGTCTCTCTTCCGCCTGCCCCACAGGTGACTGTCCTGGTCATGTGCCACACGCGGGAGCTCGCTTTCCAGATCAGTAAAGAATATGAACGCTTCTCCAAGTACATGCCCAGTGTCAAGGTAAGCCCCCTCAGGCTTGGCTGGGTGTGCTGGTCCTCTGCAGCCTTGCTGTCCCGGCTCTGGCCCAGCCAGTGTTTACTATTTACCAAGCTTGGCTACAGAGGCTGCCTTTGAGGTTTGTGGTGGTTTATGCTCCTTAAAAGCCTGATGAATTATGCATGGCCCCCAGAGGTCTGTGCTGGTCGCAGCCTTGGGGCTGCTTTCCACCGGAGTGAGGGCCAGGCTCTCAGGCTGTTCTCATCCTCAGGATCTAGGCTGGGGGGCAGTAGGGGGCTGCTGGAGCAGAAGCCGGCAAGGCTCAGGCTGGGTGGCCATCAGCCTGAAGTGGGCATAAGCCTTCAGCGCTTAGGCAAAAGCACCTTTCTCTCCACCCGCATAGGTGTCCGTGTTCTTTGGGGGCCTTTCCATCAAGAAGGATGAAGAGGTATTAAAGAAGAACTGTCCCCATGTTGTAGTAGGGACACCAGGCCGAATCCTGGCACTAGTGCGGAACAGAAGCCTGAACCTGAAGAATGTGAAGCACTTCGTGTTGGACGAGTGTGACAAGATGCTGGAGCAGCTGGGTGAGTGTCCTCCTTGCGTCTGGGGGCTGCCAGAGGCCCACCCAGCCACATCCTCTCCACCCTCCCCATCCTCCTAAGACAGCAGAGCCAGGTGGGCCCTGACAGGATAGGTCAAAGGTTGCCCCAGAGAGAGGTCAGGTGGGTAGCTGGCACATAGGTCTGTAAATGATTTTAGGTAAAGTTCTAGCACGGGCAGAGTGCCCTGCTGTTTCTGAGCCCAAGCTGAGTGGGGCCACAGGGCCCAAACGAGCCGTGTCCGGACCTGTGTACATATTAGCCCTTGGAATGTGATGGCCTCTCCGCCTGCTGAGTTCGTTCTAGCCCCTTGCCTGCCTTCAGTGAGCCCCGCCAGGGCCGGTGGGAGATGGGGCTTGTGTCCTGGGAGGCGGCTGCAGCTCTCACCCCAGCGGCTGTCTCTGCCTCAGGCTCCCCTCCCTGAAGCATGGCTCGAGGCGCGCTGGCACGGCTGCTCCGCTCTGGCAGCGTGTAAGTGGATGGCAGCTCCTCCCGCGCCTGTGCTCACCCCGAGTCCAGCCCCTCAGGCACCTGGGACTCACCCCTCCCTCCACTCCTCGGCTCACACCGCCCTCGTCATGGCGCTAACGGCTCCCTGGCACAGGTTGGGAGGAGCTGGGGCTGGTCTCGGGTGGGGGTCGTGGTCTGCCAGGCACTCAGGCCCACCTCTTTGTTGCACCTAGACATGCGGCGGGACGTGCAGGAGATCTTCCGTCTGACGCCCCATGAGAAGCAGTGCATGATGTTCAGCGCCACCCTGAGCAAGGAGATCAGGCCTGTCTGCAGGAAGTTCATGCAAGATGTGAGTAGCGCAGGACAGTGACCGTGGCCTCCCTGCGCCAGCTTTGGCCCTGCTGGGTTCTGAGTCCTGAGCTGTTGCTGCTCTGGGACACCCACACTTCCCTCACTGCACGAGAATGCCGGGGGGCCCAGGGGCCTGCCTTTCCTCCTATGTCTTGTCAGACTAGGAGCTGAGCTTGGTCTTTACCTGAGTCAGACCAGAGCTTAGGTCAGCTCTTGGGAGAGAGGCATTTACTGGGGGACAGCAGGTCCTCCAGGAAGCATCACAGCATGGAGTCCTTCGCTAGAAGGTTCTGGCCAGGCCAGAAGCCCAGAAGTGAGCCCCGCCTGCCCCTTCCTGCACAGCCCATGGAGGTGTTTGTAGACGATGAGACCAAGCTCACGCTACACGGACTGCAGCAGTACTATGTCAAGCTCAAGGACAGTGAGAAGAACCGCAAGCTCTTTGATCTCTTGGATGTGTTGGAGTTTAACCAGGTGACACGGTTTGGCCCTTCTGGGGTTCTGGGCCTGTGTGAGACTGGAGCAGAAGGCTCTGACCCGACTGCCGCTTCCTGCCTCTCTCCCTCACAGGTGGTGATCTTCGTGAAGTCAGTGCAGCGCTGCATGGCTCTGGCCCAGCTCCTTGTGGAGCAGAACTTCCCGGCCATTGCTATCCACAGGGGCATGGCCCAGGAGGAGCGGTGAGTGCGTGCCGCCCTCAGAGGCCCCAGGCAGGCACCTCGTGGGGAGTGCCACTCATGTCTGATGGCCGCCTCTTGTTCCTCCTGCGCCCAGTCTGTCACGCTATCAGCAGTTCAAAGACTTCCAGCGGCGGATCCTGGTGGCCACCAACCTGTTTGGCCGAGGGATGGACATTGAGCGAGTCAACATCGTCTTCAACTATGACATGCCTGAGGACTCAGACACCTACCTCCACCGAGTGAGTTTTTCCACAGAGGTGTCACTTCCCTGATGTCCCCCCTCCCAGGATCGGTGTGCATGGGGACACGGCCCTGCTTGTCCTCAGATCCCCAGGTTGTGTCTCTGGCCTGATCCCCCTACTCTTGTCACCCTGCAGGTGGCCCGTGCAGGTCGCTTTGGGACCAAAGGTCTGGCTATCACTTTTGTATCTGATGAGAATGATGCCAAAATCCTCAATGACGTTCAGGACAGGTTTGAAGTGAATGTGGCAGAACTTCCTGAAGAAATCGACATCTCCACATACAGTAAGTGTGGGGTTGGGCCAGGGGGGTGGGCCCACACAGGAACCCCTGTTCCCCATCTCACTGGCCTTCCTCTGTGTGTCTTACAGTTGAGCAGAGCCGGTAACCACGCGCCTGATGGCCAGAGCTGCCCTGTTTCCTGAGTGCTGCTTCCAGGCCTCTTTCCAGGCATCAGCGGGCCTCCCTTTTTACTGTTAAAAAGCTGTTCATTTGTGTAAGAGTAAAGTTTTATTACAGAATGTTGGCTCCCGCTCTTTCTGTCAGTTCTCAGCATTTCATGGATGTAGCAGGCTTGGCCAGTGAGCTCTAGCCATCCCCCACAGCCAGCTTCTATATCAGTGTGATATTTAATTTTTAAGTGTCAACATTGAAAGGTTTATACAGATTTAAAAAACAACAACAACATATAATATCCACAACCTTCACAACAGTGAGAGCCTTCTGCCTCCAGGGGCAGATGGGCTTTTGTACCGTGAGCCTCAGGCACTGGGGCTAGGAGGGGCCCTGGCCTTCTCCTACCCCTGGCCTCAGTCTTAGCTTAAGGGGCAGCTTGAGCCCAAGCACCCTGGCCTCTTGTTCTATGGCAAAGACAGATGAGGGGGAAGGTCAGGCCGGGCATAGGAGTCCTCAGTCTGTCCAGGCCTTGTGTAGCAGGGAAAGGGGCTGCAGCCCTGGGCTAGCTCCTGCCCTCATGTTGAGTCCTGGCTGGGCTGGAGCAAGAGAGGCAGCCAGAAGCAGGCCCGGCAGATCCAACCCCACCTGGCTGGGTGTTCTCGGGTCAGTGTCAGGCTACAGCTGCTGTCCCTCTGCTTTCTGTGATGCACGTGGTGGCCAAGGCAGGAGGGCGGAGGGAGCCGAGTGGTGAGGGAGGAGGGGATGGTCTTTAGCACGTGCAAAAGCTGCTGAGGCCACAGGAGCTACTGGCCTGGCCAGACCCACGCTGTCACATACCAGACTCGGAGGGCCTGTGGGCCTGGTGAGAAAGGAGCACCATGAGAAGGGAGTCTGGGTTGGATACCTTCTAGCCCGGCACCCTGACCCCAGGCTCAACCCTTACCTGGGTCTGATTGTGGCTGGTGGCAGACGTGGATGTGGTGAACTCCGAGTACCTGCTCCCTGTGACCCTGCCGGCCCACCTTCTGTACTCCTCCCTCACCTGTGGGGCCCAGGGTGCCAGGTTAGGGAAGGGGCAGGCCCCAGACCGGGGCCCGGTGAACCCCACCCATAGCGGCTGCAGCCCACCTTCTTGTTGAGCAGGCAGTGGAGCACGAAGAGGAAGAGGCCTTGCAAGCTGCTGAGGATGGTGAAGGTGTAGGAGAGCAGCCAGCTCTGTGGGTTGAAGAGGAAGAGGCCGAAGACCCAGGTGCTGCCCAGCACAATGAGCTGAGCCACAGCCGTGATGGTCAGCACCCTATGGGGAGAACAGGGCGTCAGTGGGGGAGGTCCCAGCTCACGCACCCTCCTCTCCCTGCTAGCCCCCTCCCGGCCCCTGCTCTCACCTGGCCTTCTTTAGTTTCTTCATGTCTGGGTTGATCTCAGAAAACTTCTGCGTGAGCTTCCAGACAGTAGTCACGAAGACCACAGCATTGCACTGGGTGGGGAGCATACAATTTGCATTAGGGGGAATCCTTGCAACTGCAGGGAGGGAACTGGTCTAGTAGGGCTCTGTATGGGGTCACGCCCCTCAGGCTGCGGAGGTGGGGGCACTTACCGAAATGATGAGGATCACAGGTCCCAGGAAGCTCCAGAGAAAGCCACGGTCTAGATCCAACCAGCAACTGGGTAAGAGGGGTGGGTCCTGTCAGCACTCTGGAGGAGAGGGGCACTGTGCCCCAGACTGGGGTCCCTGCCCTCCCTTCGAACAGCTAGCGTGCACTCACTAAATGGAGCGGCCATAGCCGTCGCTGTTGACCGCCGCGGAGACGGCCACGATGAGGAGGGGTACCCCGTAGCCGATCAGGCAGAGCGTCCACTTGCTCAGGCTCTCGCCGGGGAACACGCGCACCACTAGGAAGTAGAGCTCTACTCCCTCGAGGCTCATCCAGCAGAAGGCGGCCAGGAAGAAGTAATGCAGCAGTCCTGCCACCAGGCGGCAGCGCAGCCCCACCTGCGGGGGGCGGGGGGGCGGGGCGACGTCAGTGAGGGGCGGGTCAGCTGGGGACCGCCCCTTTGGCCCTCCCCAGGGTGGGCGGGTCCGCGACCTGGAGACGGGGTGAGGGTTGAGGGTGGGGGTGGGCGGGAGCCGCAGACCGCGAGCGAGCGCGGGCGGAGCCGCGTCCCACCCGGGTCTGTGGTCCTCACCGAGCCCCGGGAGTGGGCGGCGCTCCCCCTCTCCAGGGCCTCGCCGACCTAGCGCTCTGATGAGGGGGACCGTCCACTGACCCGGACCTCACCTCGCCGCCTTCGTTCTCGATGCCCGCCAGGAAGATGGCGGAGCCCACGAAGAGGCAGATGCAGAGGTGCAGGTGCACCGTGGTGCGCGAGCCCTGGATGGGCCGCACCAGCAGGAAGGTGAGGATGCACAGTAGCAGGCAGACTAGAGACAGCGCCAGCCCCACCTTGGTGATCAGGGCCAGCTTCTGGTCCTAGGTACAGGGTGGGGAGAGTGGGGCTCCGTCAGCGCCCTGAGGACTTCCTGCCCTCATGGGCCGCACCACCGAGACCCATCTGGGGCCTGCCTTGCAGGTCTCTGATCATGCCACTCATCTCCCCCAGCCCCCCATCCTCTGTGCTCAGCACCTGAGCAAGCCTGCTGTGTGTCTCTCATACTAAATATCTCGGCTTCTCCCCCCAACAACCATGGAGGCAGCAGGGGTCCCCAGTTCCTCCTGATGGGTCTCCCCACTAAACACCCAGACTTCTGAGAAGGTCCCCAGGGAAGCTTCAAAGCCACATCCTTCTCTAATACTGGTGGTCCCATCCTTCTGTTCCTCCTCTCCCTCATCTCAAATTTTACCCCTTCTATACCAGCCACGTTGTGAACTCACTGAAACCCACTTTTTTGTCCTTCCAGGACCTTTGGCCTTAACCACAGCCTTCTCTGCTCTGCCTGGCCCATGTCAATTAAGCGTGGGGACCAGCTTGCCTATGGATCTCTGAGGCCACATACAGAAAGTTGTGCACACTAGTCAGATCAGGGTCTTTAGTTGCTGAGCCATGGGGTGGGGGGCAGGGAAGGAGCTGGGGGGCATGGGGTGGGGCTGCTCGAGCTGTGTGACCATATAGAGCCAGTTGGGCCGTATTATCAAGAACCAGCTGCCTGTCTCACCTAAACCATCTGGGCCACCTGTGGGCTTTTGAGGGTGTCCCCTTGCTGCTTACCTCTATGTCATAGTGGGCCAGGAGGATGGCAAAGCTGCTCAGGTGGTTGCACCTGCAGGTGGTGCTGTTATTCCCGGTACCCAGGGTCTGGCAGCCTGTGGTGGCCCAGTGCCCACTCCCGTTGCCGTTCTTGTTGCTCTTCCAGAATGCACAGACCAGCTCCTCCCGTGCCTGAGGTTTTGGTGCCTGTGGGCAGGTGGGAATAGTTGGAGAGGCTAGCCTGGAGCCCATTCTTGGGTCCTGGGCTTGGGTTGAGCCCAAGGAGGGCTGCTTTTCCTTTGATAAGTATCTACTGAGCACCTACTTTGCTGTGTCCCCTGGCCTGGCACACAACAAGTGTGCACACACACAAGTCCCTGCCCTTTTGGGGTTGGCATGCTAGTGGGGGAGACAGATGTAAATAAAAAAATCTAACAAGTAAACTGGATAGCATGTTAGAAGGGAGTAAGGGAAACTCCCTTCCTGGAGGGAAGGAAACAAGAAAGAAACAGCATAGGGGGAGAGGGACATAACTACAAATTGTAATTTTTAAAAAGGATTTTATTTATTTATTTGACAGAGAGAAACACAGCTAGAGAAGGAACACAGCAGGGGGAGTGAGAGAGGGAGAAGCAGGCTTCCCGACAAGCAGGAAGCCCGATGTGGGGCTTGATCCTGGGACTCCGGGATCATGACCTGAGCTGAAGGCAGATGCTTAACAACTGAGCCACCCGGGCACCCCTACAAATTGTAATTTTAAATACGGCGGTCAGGGAAGGCCTAAAAGAGGAGGTAATATTTGAACACAGACTGAAAGTCACATGGGGGAAAAGTGTGTCCCAAACAGAGGGCACAGCAAGTGCAAAGGACCTGAGCTCTGTTTGAGGAAGGAGCTGAGTGGGGAAATGAAGGTTGCATAAGAACCACTGTGACCTTGGCTAAGGGTTGAGGAGTAGGGATGATTCCTCCCACTTGAGGACTCACCTCGTGGGAAAAGGCAAAGGTGACGGGGGAGTCGAGTTTCTCTGTGTTTGTGTTGCTCAGGAAGACCAAGTTGATTGCCGAGAGAATCTTAGCCTGGGCACCATGGACAGCACTTTGGTGCCTCTTGCTCAGCTCAGCTTGCTTCTCAGACTCCAGCTCCAAGGAGGCATTGACCAGCAATTCCTGCATTTTCTTGTTAGAGAGGATGCCCACCACGGTGGGGCCTAGGGGATAGACAGATTGGCTACCTTCTCCTGCCCTCCCTCCTCTCATGCCCCATCCCGCCTCCTAAGACCACTGAGTCAGGCTCTTCAGTCCACCATGATGCCCAGGGGCCCTGGCAATAGCTCAGTTTCCAGTTGTTAGATGTTCAGAACCTCACCTCTAGCCACATCCCTGCTCCCCCCGCTTCTGCTGGCATCCCCATGGATTCCTTGCCATTACCCGAATCCCTAGCTTCAGTCGCCACATTCCAGTCCAGCAGCATCCGCGCATGGCTCTGACCGATGGTGATGTTTCCATCCCCATGCTCCTGGATCATCAGGGATAGCTCTGAGGAGAGAGGAGCGGTGACTGGGGGCTGTGGGTGTGGGATGAGGTCCCCGGCTGGGGCGGGGCAGGGCAAAGACTCACCTGTGCCCCAAGGGGAATGATAGGTGAAGGAGGCTCCAGGCATGGCCTTGGCCAGCGTCCTCAGGACTGTTTCGAGGCCCAAGAGGTACTGGGTGGCCAGGAGGTGCCTCTGAGACAGGGGCAGGTGCTCCAGATCTCTGGGGTCCTCCAGCATCTCATCCACTAATTTGATGAGATTCTAGGAATAATGGGTGACAGCGGTTGGGTCACTGTCCTGGCAGGGCTGCCCAAAGGACCCTGACCTCATCAGCACCATCCACCAAGGGGCACATTGCAGAACTACCTGGGGTAGCCTGGGGGACAGTGTGTTGGCAGGGGAATCATTGAGATGGTTCAGTGGTCAGAAAACAAGCGAGGGGGTTGAGTATAGGCCCTTGCGTGGACTTAGCAGTGGTGCTTAACTGGTCTCAGGCG